>BJBW01011491.1:0-12995 GCA_004320125.1 Scolopax mira
GTACATTCTTACGTGACCAACATGAATTGTGCAGATGACAGCCACATTTTTTAGTTAATGAACCCAGCTATAAGCACTATTCACATTTAACATGTTTACAGGGAGTAGTATCCAGTCAAAAACTTCCATTAATTCCTTTTTGCATGAATATTGTGTGCATGAGTGCATACATTTATGTGTAGATTTGTATATATGTGTATGCTATTAGTGTATGCAGTGTTAAAGCATGTATAATAATTCAAAAAAAACACTGAAAAAGTTTCATTATGCATGTAAATATATTCAGTAGAAGACTTAAAATAACTATTTAATGGTGAAAAAAAAGCAAAAAATTATACCATTTGACATGAGGAATCTATTTTGAACTATAGTATATGCACAACCTGTTTTCTGCCTTTCTTGAAACTGTTGCCTGAAATATTATGGTGGCAGGCAAAGGCTTTGCTTTAAGTTTAATTTTAAATTCAATTTGCCTGAATGCTGTCAGGATATTTCTAAATAGACAGTAAAATTGGAACTTGGTAATATTTGGCACTCAATTTCTATAGAAATGGCATTCAGGATGCAGCTTTGGACTCATAAGTAAAATAAGACAAAATCATACATGTTAATGATGATTTTTCAATATTTTCAAGAACATGTAAATATAATTTCTGCCTCAATTTGCTTGGTTACATGGGCAGCAGAGGGAGGATTTCTAACAGTCATACAGATACAAAGCCGTGAATGAACTTTTTCAATCTGTTAGTCCAAATGTTCTTTAATGGATAAAAATAGACTCAAATTACTGCACATATAAAAACCGGAGTTTTATATGTTATATGGGAGTTACTGAGCTTCAAACTGAATTATTTTTCCAATAATATTTTGGTCTTGGACAGACTGGCAGAGAGTTACTTTGCTGCTAGAAGGCATCCTCACCTCTGTTTGCTTGTGATCTGGTGACATCAATTGTTCTTCAGTTACACCCGACTCCTGCTGGGAAAGCTAAGTCTTGCTGAAAAAAAGTAATAATTTAAAGGCTTTTATTAATACGAAGTACTTGCTTTGAGAAGATGTTCAACCTGTTATAATAGCTGTGTTACTGATATAACTTTCTCTTAAATTGTGGACAGCTTTGTGAAGATTTTTGTGAAGGTCACGGTGGATGTGTCTCGTGGTTTCCGAGTGGTTCTGCTCTGATGAGGACCCATCGCTGGCCTCCCAGTGCTGACTCCAGTACAGGTTCAGTCCCTGAGGGTGGACCCAGCTGCCAGAATCGATAGGTTTCCTTCTGCTCTTATCGGAGCTGTAGCATTATAGCGGAGTAAAGCATAAATCACAACTGGACGTCTCTACTGTGGGTCTCAAGGCATATGTTCCTTTCCCAAGTCATCAATCTGGAGAAAATAAAAGGAAATTAAAACCCCATCCAGAACATAGAGAGAACATATCCTTTCTTGTCGATCTGACAATACAGAGGCTGTATTGCAGGTGTTCTGAACCTGCCCTCACGACCTGTCTAGCACCATCTTGGGTGGTTACAAGACTTTGAGCTAGCCTCTCCTTACGGGGGAACTAAACTGGCAAGCAGCCTTTATTTCTTCAACCGGGCTGCTTCTCAGCGTATCCCAGTGCTGGATGTGCACAGCAGCAGAATTTTATTCCCTGTTGATTAGTTGGGTCAGGTCAGGCCCAGTTGGGCCTGGCTAGAGCTTGTAGTACCAGTAACCCTGCTGCCCTGCATGCATTCTCCTGAAGAGAATCACCATGGTACTTCATCGTGCACGTGAGGTAGTGGTAGATAAAGTACTACCAGTTGTCATTAGTGTGTATAATTTGCAGAGAGGAACCGAGGAGATGAGAGAGAAGCTTTTTCTCTTGGCCGAATGTCATGTTTCCTAAGGAAAGTCTTTGGCTCAAAGATGTCACTTTTTGGTACTGCTTGGATACACACCTGAAATTCACAGGAATGAGCGGACCTCCTGTTTTTCTCTCTTGTCCATCTCTGCCAAAGTCTTCTTTGAGGGAGAGTCACTTCTGCCACGCTCTTATCACGTATTACTAAAGAAACTTTTGCAGGGGTAGGGCCTGAAAGAGTTTGCAGCTTGTAAGATGAATGCAAGAAGACACTGCAATATGGTTGTGCTACACCTGTGTTTCCTCCCTTTCCTCTGTGTTATTACACACATACATAAAAATGTAAATTACTGTTGCAGAGCCAAGCACATCAGTAAGGAAATGCTAAATTTAACACTGTCCAGATGGGAAATAACTGAATGCAGAGTTGTGTGTGCAGTCACACGGTAACTCTTCTTTCCACATAAAGTCTTGGTGTGAAAGAACAGATCTGTGCTGGAAGAGCAGTCAGGATGGCATGATGAAGGCAGTCGTTTTCTGTAGGGAACTGCTGGTCACCAAGAGCCACCAGAGAAGGAAAGGTCCTCCTTCAGGGCAGCTTGGAGACTGAACTGTATGTATCACTGCTCTTGCTGTGGTGGCATGCAAGGCAGCTCCAGTAGATATGCTTTGGTTTGGTAAAGTTCTAAGAAGCTAAAATGAGAATTCGTAATGGGAAATGTCAGACAACTTAAACGCCACGTGATGTTACCAAACACCGTTATACTTAAACCAAAATACCTCGTCAGTCACCAAAGTAGCTAAGTATCTACAAAAATGACCTAAAAGGCTACCAAAATTCTTGTAGGAAACATTAATTTTTACTCAGATTTTATTGTGTTGTTTTGGGCTACTGTAACATGCATTTATTTGAATGGGTTACCTGAGTTAATGCATTAAATATAATGAATTGTAGCCACATGTCTGTCTACATATGAACTGGAATTATAAAGTGTTTTCTGTGACTGTGGTTGGAAATAAATCCAGAAAACTCTTATAAGCGTAGTTTGCAAAGGAAGCAATGTTTTTAGACAACGGCCTTTGCTGATCTGATACTATGTCAGTAGTCTTTTTTGGGGTTTCCTTTTTTTTTTTTTTTAAATTGACTATTGCTAGGCACTGTTCTGTAGTGTTACTGTTACTGATGTAATAATTGGTAATCTGCCCTTCTTGCTGTGTTTTTGGAAAAAAGATAACTAAAGATGGAACCTGGTCTGCATGGTTTTTTTTTAAAAAAAAAAAAAGCAACCAAAAAATGCCTAATATCTCTATGCTGTTTTTAAAAATAAAGAATATGATGGGTTTTTTGTGGTTGTTTTTTTTTTTTTAAATCTAAGCAGGATGAATTCACTGCAGATGATACTATGGAAAGGCTTTGCAAGAGGAGGGCAATCAAGTAGGGATAATTAGAGTTATTATTTAAATATGCAGAAAGCAAAAAGCTTATCTGGAAAAGCAGAGTGAAATTATAACAGCGTAAGACTAATGTAAGAATGATTTGCAAGCAATAAAATCACATCTCCCTGACTTTGTAAGTACAAAATAATAAGCAATATTGAATAATGGGGTCTGTAATAGTCTGGGTTATAAACCCAGCAGTATGTGATTTTACCATTAGATCTTACCTAAAGGGGATAGATTGGTTTAACGCTGATAGAGTTGAGCTGTGAGAGGATTACAGGTATTTGGGATGTGTGTGCAGTAAGGGACGAGAGTAATTGCTCAAGATAACCCCCTAGCAGTTAGCTCAGAATAATGATAGGAAGTTGGTAGAACCTCTGTTCTCAGGATTTACTCCTTCAAATCGGTCTGAATTTGTGGCCGCCTCTGAAGGAAGGAGATGTGACTCTTACTGCTGGCATCATTTAAAAAGTTTGATGAAGAACAGAAGAATGTGCTGTTAAGAACAAATCCTCCTTGGCAGAGAAACGGGCAGGATGGTCTTCAAGTTCTTAATCATCTCTGATTTTTGTAGCTCTCTCATTATTTTCATTAATTAACTTGTGTGGGTAACACAAACATCACATGTCTTCCAAAACTGATATTACTGCTGCTTGATATTTAGTCTGTAGAACTGAGAAAAAAGCGTACCAAAAAATGTTAAAGTAACACATAGGCAATAACTTAATTGAACCTGTATTTATCCGAATGGCTTTAATTGGATGTCACCTACAGTCTCGCCATCTTATACTGGTTTCACAGGCTGGGCTTGCAAGGAACTGCTGGAAAGGCTGTAATTCAGGAGATGATGAGAGGGCAAAGGGCTGCCCTTCCACAGGGCTGCCAGGGGTGCCTTGGCTCAAAGGAGAAATAGAGCCCAGTAGTCCCCTGGTAGTCACTTGAGTTCCCCTGGCCCTTTCACAAGATCATGGGTGCTTAACCCCAGCGGTTCTGGCTGTGTTCCAAGTGGAGTAATTAAATTCTGCATTCCTCAGTTCCCTCTCATTTTAATTGGATTAAGTACTCTCCACCTTTTGGCATTAAACTTGGCTGGCTAAACAACTAAGTTTTTCATTATAGCAGAGTCTTTATTTCAGATTAGGTTATATTATCCCTGCATATAAGGTACGTTGTTTTAAGTGGAGAAGGTGTTTCGGGAGAGCAGTGTACAAGGTAGATCTACATTTTACTTGTATTTTTAATTGATTTTCTTTGCTGTGCTGACGTACACCTTTTTGATAGTTATTCCTGATTACTCACTCTCTCAACTTCCAGGCTTTGTTGAGACTGTATAATCAAAGACAGTTTATAAAAGCTTTTTAGCTCTCTGCTGTATCCAGGAAAGCTTCTGTTTGCCTGTGTGCAACTTTCATCTCCTTTGTGTAGTCGGTGAAATCTGGGGCATCACTGGAAGTTTAATCTTCAGCGTGTATTCAGATGTTTACCTGGTCACTGAGATTGCTTGGTGTTTTGCAGAAACGAGCTTGTAAACAAGGGAATCTGTGCTACCTCTGCTCTAAAATATGGCTTGGTTTTGTGTGTGCCAATAACTTTTGTTTGGGTACTAGAGCCTAAATAATTGAGTATTATTTTTTTTTCAGTGTGTGCCACTGCACGACATTTTAAAACCCAGGTTGCAGTGCAGATGTGTGCTGTGATTCTGCAGAAATTTTAATTAACGAATGGGGGTATCCAAAAGACATATGAAACAATGAGAGTGAATACATGGTTTAAATCTGAGAAGTTAATTTGTAGATAGTACAAATCTTCAGTAGGGATAAAATTCAGATTAGTTCGCTTAACGGTTCACCTGGCCCTAATGATACCTAAATTTAGAATTTGTGAGCACCACTGGCCTGTGATCAGAATATGTCTTGCCCTGCATAAAGTGGAATTATATTAGTCAATTCGCATTAGCCAAGTCTGAGTTCTGTGTCTGGTTGGATTTAGTTACACTCTGCTGATGACAGAGCTCCGTTTGGCTTTTTGTTTTGCTTTTGTGCATCTTTCTTAGTGCTGTCAATCTTCTTTTATGTTGCTCAGTGCACTCCTGTTACTGAAAATCCAAGATCCATAGCCCTTTATTAAATTATGTAGTATCTTTCTTGTACCTGTAATATTTACCTTTGGGCATTAGGACCTTTTTTCCTAGGAAATAACCTGGTACAGGATTTTCTGGGAGTGTTTTGCTCTTAAACTCTCTGAAAATTCTTGAGAAGAGGAAAAAAAAAAAGGGGGGGGGAGGGGCATGAAGACATCCAAGCATATCTTTGTGGCAAAGTCTTAAAAAAAATAGTAGTAGTAGTAGTGAACATATGTGTATTTATTATTTTATTTTTAATGAATTTCTTGTAATTAGTTGCATAGGAATCTTTTTAAAAAGGAGGATCCCACCTGTGTTATGGACTATAAATGTACTTCCTATAGCATTCTGGCCCCTTTCTCTGTATTAATTCTAGAGAACTGCTCTAAACTGACATAAAACCTCCTTGCTGCGGATTTGATTTTGTTGGTATGCATGGAGAAGGGGAGTAAAACCAGCATCCCCTCTTTCATCCTTCTGGATGAAGATTAATCATGATCACAGCTGCAGAATAATGCAGATCTTAGCTGCTGGGGCTGGAGAGGGGGAAGGGACAGGCAGTGGGGAGAGCAAGGGACATAAGCTGTCTTTACTACCATGTGGCCCTTCTCCCCTCGGAGGCACTGCCTTTAACAGGGGAGTTGCAAGAAGCAGATTCTCAGAAATTCTCAAAAATAATGTTTTCCTTCCATTAACTTAGTGGATCCCCTTGTATTTCAGTTTCTCCTTGCTGTCTGCCAGCAGCATCCATTGACTTCATGTGCACTGTGCCTTTTGCAGGATAGAGCATGGTGCTGTCTTCATTATATGACAGCAGCTCGTTTTAAATATAGGCACAGATTTGCTGTTGCCCCAGCTTACCTTTTTGTATTTTGTCTAATTAATTTTTCATCTATTTTTTCCGTTGATCATAAAGAATGCCTTCAGTTTACCAGCAAGTCACATATATATGTGGGTTTTGCATGGCTTGCTTGCTTTCTTGATGATGCATTGGGCAAGGGATGCTGGAATGTAGCTGGGCTCGACGGTGCACAGATTTAGACCAGTGACTTTTACTATGTCTCTCTAGATAGCCCCTAAATGCCTTGCAGGTCAACTGTTTTTGAAATGGATAAAAGTGTGCTAATTCCTTCAAGGTAAATCAGAAGGATTATGACATCTCGGAAGAAGGGGCTGCCAGACAGCTCATGAGCAATATAACTAGGACTGACCCAATAGCATCTCTAAAGCTTCCCATAAAATTGCCTGAGGAGTCTGCCAAGAAGCCAGATGCTGCTGCTGGAAAAATACCTTCTGTAGCTTGGCATTTGTCCTGGAATTGCTTCCAAGAGAGAATAAACTGTAGCATGACAGTAGAAGGTGAATGGTTCCTCACTGCATGCTACTTGGGTGATTTTTAAAAATATTTAGAAAATAAGCATGGTTTTGTGATGCATTACCCTTCATTTAGCTGCTTATGAGCACCCATCTGAATCGTCAAGAGCATCATCTTCTTATTTTTTTTCCCCCTGACATTTTAGCTTGGCAGTGGCTTGGTTTGTTTGGGGTTTGTTTTGTTTTCTTTTCTTTTGGGTAATAGCTTTTACAGGGTCCCTAACCTGATCACTCAGGCTTTGATTCTGCAAGTGCGTGACGTGGTCACATAGACCTCCCCAGTTGCATGGTTATAGCAGAGTGGAGACCAATGTGTTTCCCTGTACGGGTGTTTCTCTGATGGGGTTATGATAGAGAAAACGTCCTGGCCCATGCCGTTTGAAGGGTTATCATGTGTGTGTGGGGATGTCTCTACAAGTATGTTTTCCAGCTGTGGGAAGAGTGCTTCTAGTATTATTTGGAGACACTGCCAAATCTTACCCATGAACAGAAAACGCATCGAGTCTGACTTCTTGTGGGAGGCAATTCTGCCCTTTTAAAGTGGTTGACGTTTTGCTGAAGCAGAGGCATTTGTGGGGCAACCCATAACATAGAATCATAGAATCTTCTATGTTGGAAGGGACCTTCAAGATCATCTTGTCCAACCATCAACCTAACTCTGACAAAAATAANNGCAACACCATCACTAAACCATGTCTCCCAGCACCACGTCAATCTGTCTTTTGAACACCTCCAGGGATGGTGCCTCAACCACCACCCTGGGCAGCCCATTCCAATGTCTGATAACCCTTTCAGTGAACAGTTTTTTTCTAATATTCAGCCTGAATCTCCCCTGGTGTATCTTGAGGCCGTTTCCTCTAGTCATGTCGCCTGTGACTTGGGAAGAGACCACTCCCCACGTCTCTACAGCCTCCTTTCAGGTAGAGAGCAAGGTCTCCCCTCAGTCTCCTTTTCTCCAGGCTGAACAACCTCAGCTCCTTCAGCCCCTCCTCATAAGACTTGTTCAGATACCAGATACTCCTCATAAGACATGATCAGATACAAGGCGCTGCATTCCCAAATGAGATAAAACCAGATAAGTAAATTAAAGAAAATTATTTATGGTTTGAAATTTCTCCAGTAAAATCTAGCAGCCGTTTTCAAATACTTCTGTTTGGTATCGCTCAGAAACCTGCCTGCTCTTCATCTTAGCAGTTGTGTGGAATTACCTTCATGAGTGACATTGCTGGTCTGAAGACTGGAATAGTTAAAGGGAGTTGTCAAAGGTATTTCTGTAGCTAAAGCTCATTTGCTAGACTACTTAAAATATTGATGCTTGTTGGTTGTGGAACAACAATGTAAAAATAATTCTTGCCTGTACATGTGAATTCCAGAAAGCTTCTTGCTTTTTCACCTTTGCTCTGCTATTCACTGAACTTCAGAAGAAGTCTGGTGGTTGGGTTTGGTGTAATAAATCAAAAGTCCGTTCACAGTGAGATGAAGTCCTCTTATTAGTTTTCCTAATACTTAACTGTCAGGGAACAAGGGCTGAGTGTTGAAAAATAGCAGTGAATAAAGATCCTGGCGTAGGGGTTTTTTGTTGTTGTTGACATTAGGAAAGTTTGCTTTGCTGTAATGTCAGGAAACATTCAGAAAACTGAAGGGCACGATGTGTAGGTTAACTTGTGTGACTGAGCAAATCTCAAAGGGACCTGGAAAAATTGGTGCAAAACTCAAGTCCATTAAGAAGGCCAGTAGTCCATTAAGAAGGCCAGTATAAAGCGTCACTTCAAGCTCTACTTTGGCTTAAGTTAGATATTGTGTAGGTATTGTGCTGTGTTGTATTTAAAGTGAATGAGAGGGCAAGTCACAGTTCAGTCTCACTTGCAATATTAAGAAAGTAATCCTGAAATTATTTAAAAAAAAAAAAGCTGAATTAAGATATTTCTAGAAAAGGACAGGGACAGGAGATGAATAAGTTGCCTTCAACTTACTGTGCCACTTAAAAACATGCTGAGCTATCTGGGAAGTAAGACATTTAATTCCGTAACCTTTTCTTCCAATTAGAAGGCACAGATTCTGATTGTGAGGAATTTGCATTTAAATATAAAACGTGGTGTCTCTGACATTGCTTTTACCTTCTCCCTGGTGATGCTCCTGGCTGCGTACTTCTCCCTTTCCTTCAGTGTGATGATTGCACCACTGCGCTTTAGTAATCATTTAACAGCTCTAATTACAGAATACTGTGATCCCAACCGTGTACTTTGTCCTTTTTCCCTTCTTAGTCTTCACTCTGTTTCTTTGGCGTCGAGAGGATCGCGGCAGAGCCCTTCTGCTTTGCAAAAAAACTAAATTCCGTAGACCCTGCTTTGGTAACGTACAGATTTGCATTTTCTTGTTGCCTTAGAGTTAATGACATTGAATTTTAGACGTAGAGGGGTTGGTTGGTCTGGTGGTGTTTACATCAGTCACGCCGGCATAACTTCACTGACACTAATGCAGATACACCAGCGTAAAATTGGTGTAACTCCAACTCCATTAAAATCAATGGAGTTACGCCAATATAAGTCAAATGTAACGCTATTGATTTTTGTGCTGGTGTGGCTTTATTGACTTTAATGGAGGCGAGGCAGGTTTCTGCTCGTGGAACTCTGATCACAGTCAGGCTGTGCCCTGGCAGTATTTGTAGCAGTTGTGAGTTTTGTTTCTTGGTTGTTCTTACACAGCGTTATCAGAAATGCTTTATTCTTATCTGCTCCAGGGTCAGCGCTGGAGCAATCTGGGGACAGGAAAGCCTTGGCGTAAGGCAATTCATATAGGAAAAGCATTTAGGTAATTCAGTTTCACTGGGAGCACAGGGAATCTCTAGTCCAATCTGAATGACTTGCTATGTTATCTGGTAACAGGGCAGCCTCGCTGGATCGAAGGAATGATGAGAAGGTTTTTTAGCCTGTTTTGTTCAGCTTTTTTTTTTAACGCAACACCCTGCAAAAGCTTACAAACAGCACTTTGAGTGGAGTTTTGTATCTCAGAGCTGAAAAATGCATTTGCAGGAACAATGTGTGTTGTATTCATACCCCCCCCAGCACACAAGGGCATTTTCAGCTCCCTGGGCTGGAGTTGCCTTCCTGGGGTCTGGTGGGAGAGCATCAGGAAATCTGTGTGTGTCCAGCATTTCCCAGGACTGCCTTGTTTCATTCAAGGCTGCAAATAGACTTATCTGGCAGACTTGTATACTTTCTTTAAGAATTGAAGGCATATAGCGCTGCCACCACTGTTTTTTAATAATTGCTACTGGGACAATTATAGATTGTCCCAATGGCAATTATTAGATTGGGGGTTCGAGTCTGTCCCCACTATCCCTGCAAGACTCCTGAGAGCAATGCCACTCGCATGGCATGATGATGCTCCCAGGGTTTGTAAATCCTAGCTCAAAGAAGATGTAGGTGTTAACAGAAGATGTGGAAGGGCTGTTAAAAATTATTTTACAGAGTCGAATCTGATACCCAATTACTGGAAATCAGGCTGAGACCAACTGGAGGGACAACAGCAGCACTGGAATTACCCAGCATGAGCTCTGGTCAGCAATAGAGCAGGACAGGGTAGAGGAGCAAGTCCTGGGTTCTCAGTGCTGGGTGGGTTTTGTGATATTTTTTTTTTTTGGGGGGAGGTGGGTGGGTGTGGGTTTTTTATTTATTTATTTGTAAATTAAGTTTTACACTGTGATTTAGAAAACTCTTCTGAGAGGATAAATTTCAGCCTGAAAGCACCAAAGGAAAAAATTAAAAATACTTTTCTGTTGCTCTTCATTGAGCTGACTGTCTCAAATTTCGGCAGTTTTTCATAAAAGTATTTGAATAGCCTTCCTCAGAGAAAATTCTGAACCGACATCACGTCATTTTTCCTGAATGCAAAATGGCATACTTTAGAATATTTCACAAATCCTGTTAAGGCAAATTTGACAACTTCTGTTTTGCCTTTGTTTCCAGAATGCTGTCCTCTGTAATACAAAATAGAAATTGTAATACTAAAATGAAATGTTAGCAATTTCTCATTAAAAATGTTGATGGAATCAATTCATTCCCATGCAAAGCATCTTTTTAACCCAGTCAGCATTTTCTGTGAGTAGAAGATTCACAGCACTTCTGGTGAATAATTGGTGAGGTGGAGGGTAGAATTCTCCACTACATAGAGTGATTTCCAGGAGGAATTTAAGTAATTATTCCTGCTGTCATTGGAATACTAATAAACATCTTACTTTGGAAATATTTTATAGGTCAATTTTTTGGCAAGATGCTCTTCTAGAGGTAAATCAGTTTCCGTGGTGCTATTTACACCATCTGAGGAACCGGGTAGCATGCCTGAAAGATGCCCTAGAGATGAAATAATGAAGCATATTGTAAACCACAATAAATTGACTACAATGTGTTACTGTTTTCAGAAGATGAGGCGTATCTTATAAATATAGCTAAACAAACAGCAGCTGGATACAATGGGAAACAAAATGTTACAGCTTGAGTAGTTTTCTAATGTCAGAAGAATTAAAAAGGGTTAATTGGGAAGCATTGTTCTCACTGCAGGCATAGTACAGACAACAGAGTAAAGCACATAAATCTCTTCCCTTTCTCTTAATGCATAGAAATCGGAGGTGGAGGGGAGCAAACAAAACTAAGCATGGAGGTGTTGGTGAGTCCTTGTGGCTTAGGGACACAGTAGGAAAAGTTGGGTGCTGGGTTTCAGGGGCTTTCCAGTTTGCAGGGGAATATTCAAGAAGCTTAACTGGGCTCTCTGCTTCCCCCTTGTCTGCTGAGGATGAATTTTTGTGTCGGATCTCTGTTTTGCATATGAACCCTAAGCTGCCTTTCTCCTGAGGGGCATTTCTGTAGCCTGTAAAAGAAAAGAAACTGCAGGGAAAGGCGGTGATTGACATGAGATCCCCCGACAGAGTCATTTGACTTTGTGACTGGGAGCAGTTTATTATGTTGTTCTCTGGGCAAATGACAAAACTAGAGGAGGGAGACTGGGCACATGCAACAGTTTAATGGAGATTGTCTTCTTTTGCTGCGCGGAGAGAATTTTAATGCATGAGCTGTTCAGATTTTACTGCTAAACACGTTGTTAGAGAATTTGCTTTAATGAAATATATACAGAGACAGCTTCCCCTGCTCACTTTTCTTTGCCTCCTCATTTTCTCCTCCATGTCAGTATCTTAAGATGTCTCTTTTACTTCATCTTCCTCATTTTCTGGTTCTTACAGGCCTTATTAACTGAGATATTTCCGTGGGTTTTGGACCTAGTCCCCCAGCTTTTAGTTTGGGATTAGCGTAGCACCTTCCTGCAGGGTGTTCGTAAGACCCGCCCGTTGGGGATATCAACTGATGAGCACAAAATAGTCTGAGCAGCTCCAAAGGGTCCCACGGCCTCCTCTCTCTGGAGGGTGTAAAGGGCACTGGTGGCAAACATGGGTTTTTCCACCATCTGCTCCTCTGCAGCCCCACTGAAACTCTCCATGTGAGGCTCCAGGGTCAGATGAGAAGTTGATGAGTAACACTTTTTTCCCCCCCTGGATAGCAGTCCTTCACACTTGAACTGTTTTCAGTTTTCCAGGATCATAGCACTTTTTAAATCGTTTTGTCACTTTTATTCTGCCCTTTGAGTATGTGTGGGCTTTGTCTAACACTTGCAAAATCATGTGCGTCAGTGACCCTGTACAGATGATTATGTTGGGTGTTTTGGAGGAAAACAAATGAATCAGACCACTGGTCTTTACTCAGTGGTGCCCAGGGACAGGACAAGAGGAAATGGGCACAAATTTGAGTATAAGCAGCTCTTATGTGTGTCTGTCTGTTGGAAGATGAAGAGAAACCGAAAGAACAGCATCTACAGAAAGTACAGCATCTGGCTCTAAACTCCGGGCTTATGTCAGTAGAGTATCTTACAGAGTTAGAGTAGCCAAAGATGGGGTGACTGGGACTAGATCGAGAATTGTAGTGGCTATTGTGTAGGCTGGAGAAGAGAAGGCTCTGGGGAGACCTCCTAGTAGCCTTCCAGTATCTAAAGGAGGGCTACAGAGAGATGTGATTCTAAACACTCTAATTGTAAAAGAATGATGTGCAGACCTTCAGAGATGCAGCTTTTGTGCCAACGAACATTTTATTTGCAACTATGTACAGAGTGAAGGTCCCAGAGAGACTGGAGCCTGTGGAAGCCAGCAGGTGGTACAGGGGAGGCAGGCAGAGCT
>BJBW01011494.1:643-21765 GCA_004320125.1 Scolopax mira
CTCTCGTGTTGATGGCCCACAAGTTGAGGACCCAGGTGACAAAGTCCCTTCCACTATAACTGAAGACATGGTTCGTGATCATCTGAGGAACCTGAAGATATGCAAGTCCATGGGACCTGATGAGATACATCCCAGAGTCCTGAAAGAACTGGCTGATGAAGTTGCAAAGCCACTTTCCATGATATTTGAAAAGTCATGGCAGTCAGGTGAAGTCCCTGCAGACTGGAAGAAAGGAAACATCATACCCATTTTTAAAAAGGCTAGAAAGGAGGACCCTGGGAACTACCGATCTGTCAGCCTCACCTCCATGCCTGGGAAGATCATGGAATGGATCCTTCTAGATGCCATGCTTGTGCACATGGAGGACAAAGGGATGATGGGATGATTCAGGACAGCCAACATGCCTTTACTAGGGGCAGAGGGATTGAGAGCAACATCAGCAAGTTTGCAGATGACACCAAGTTGCGTGGTGTTGTCAATACATAAGAGGGATGGGATGTCATCCAGAGGGACCTGGACAGGCTGGAGAGGTGGGCTCAAGTAAACCTCATGAAGTTCAACGGGAGCAAGTGCAAGGTTCTGCACATGGGCCAGAACAACCCTTGCCATCAGTACAGACTGGGCAACGAGGTGTTAGAAAGTAGCCCTGAGGAAAGGGACTTGGGGGTGCTGATGAAGCTGGCCATGAGCAGGCAGTGGGCACTTGCAGCCCAGAAGGGCAACCCCATCCTGGGCTGCATCAAAAGAAGTATTGCCAGCAGGTCCAGAGAAGTGATTCTGCCACTTTGCTCTGCTCTGGTGAGACCTCCCCTGGAGCACTGTGTGCAGGTCTGGAGCCCTCAATATAAGAAGGACATAGACCTGATGGAACGGGTCCAGAGGAGGGCCATAAAAATGATTAGGGGGTTGCTCTGAGGACAGGCTGAGGGAGCTGGTGTTGTTCAGCCTGGAGAAGAGGAGGCTCCGGGGAGACCTAATAGCAGGCTCCCAGTACCTGAGGGGGGCTACAGCAAAGCTGGGGAGAGTCTGTTCACAAAGGCTGGCAATGACAGAACAAGGAGAAGACAGAACTGGAGAAGAGCAGATTTAGATTAGACATTAGGAACAAGTTCTTTACTATGAGGGTGGTGGAGCACTGGGACAGGTTGCCCAGGGAGATGGTTGAGGCTCCTTCCCTGGACACATTCAAGGGGAGGCTCAACGAGGCCCTGGGCAACTTGGTCTAGTTGGAGGTGTCCCTGTGACTGCAGGGGGGTCGGACTAGATGGCCTTTGGAGGTCCCTTCCAGCCCGGATGATTCTATGATTGTACCAGAGTGACCCCAAACTGTCCACAGTTCTCCAGATCCAGCCCTGGAAGTGCTGAGCAGAGGGGAATAAACCCCCATCCCTCCAGCTGTGTAGTACATCCTTGTCTGGGCTGGGGAAGTGCTGGCATTTTGGGGCATGGGAATGGGGGTGGGGGGAGAAGAGTTAGCATTAGTGCATGTCCATCTGTCTTTTTAGAACTAGCTTGGTATGTGGTGAGGGTATCTGCCCAGTGCATTAGAATGGCTACTGTGTGTCCCACCCAAGGTGCATTCTTTAGGAGAACTGTCACAGGAGAAGGACTGACTGGCAGAATAGCAATCTAGAGCACATGCTTCAAACAGAAACAAAATTATGGTCTAGAGGAGATAGGACCACTATTGGTAAATACCTGGGGGGAATCAAACTGCCTGGGAAGGAGTTGCTTTAAGCAATTGAATAGTGGTGGCTCAAGAAAAGATAGACATGAATCCACAGACCATCTACATTTAGGCTGGAAACTTAAGGAGGTAGAAAAAGCAGTGATAGTAACACTCTGGAGAAAACTTCCAGTTTCATGTCAGGAGGGAGGAAACTTCAGTGGAGGTAAGCCAAATTAGAAATGATGGAAGATTCAGGAGCAACACCCTGGGTTTGTTGCCATGGCTGGGTGGGATCTGACAGGATTTATTGAGAAACACCTGGATGACTTAACACAACCTGCCGTGCCCAGTTTGGGCCAAATTACTCATACCTTTCAAAGCAAAAATGTGAGTCCTAGGATAGTTTGGCCACCTTAGAGTTCTGTTAGGTTCCTGTGGTCTCAAGGGAAACTGGCACAAATATGGGAAATTTTTGGGTTTAGCAGGTTTCTCTGAGCCTGTAAGCTGGGAGTTTGAGGCAGGAAAAATTAAAGGGATCTTGCATAGGTGACTGGGGCATTTCTGGCCAGTTCGACAGCAGTATTTGAAAATTGAAGGTGGGGGAAAATAGCAGAAGAGTGAGAAAATCAAAGGCAATCCCCAAAACTACATTAAAAAAAAAAAAGAAAAAAAAAATAGACAAGGAAGGCATTTCATCCATCTGCTTGCATTTTCCTTGGTGCTTCTTTTCCACTGCTTTAATAAGCAAGACACTAAAGAAAAGTCATGGAAGAAATTTCCTTCCCCCAACCACCACTTTCCCTTATCTATTTCCCCCATATGAAAAGATTCTTTAAAAAAAAAAAGGCAAAAGAAAGGAAAGGAAAAAACCTGAAAAGTGTGATTTAACAAGGCCATTGTGGGATGTACTAAAAAACCAGAAGAAACCAAGGGCTGTCTTTGATATAGAGCTTTTGAAAAACCTGAGCAGTGAGAAACAGCCCTGACCTGTGCACGTCCTGATGAAAAGAAAGAGCAGGACTTGTCATGCCGAAGCCAGGTCTCTGTCTTGAAATCTCTGTGTTGAAATCACATGAAGGTGCCAGGCCCAAAAATGGTTTATCTGACACTCAATGTCAGGCTGGCTGCATGCAAGACCTGTTCCATTGTTCCAGAAGGTCGGAGCAAGGGGGGAGGATGGGGACTGTCATGGTTTTGCCTCAGATGGCAATACAGAACCAGGAGGCTAGTTTCTCAAACCCCCCACTGCCATGGGGAGAATTGGAAGAAAAAGGCAAAAGGCTGGGGCAAAGGGAACAGAAAAACAACAATAACACTGACAGAGGAATGTGCAAACATGATTATGGTACCACCTCTCAACAACTGGACCTGGGACTTCCCGCCCCCTCCCCCAGCTAGCTCCCAGCTATGGACTGGACGTGGTCCATGCATAGGATGGAATACCTGTGTCCCTGCCAGAGCCTAGGGATGATTCTATCCCCGCCAGAACCAGGACAGGGTGGAGGAGAGGCTGCTGCATGGCAGCCCCTGCTTGGCACACCATATGTATGAGGAACAGAGAGCTGCAGGAGTCACCTCCTCTCTTCATACCATACCTGATCAAAAACCAGGTCAAAAACGAGGATTACTCATGTGCATGAGTGGTAGAAAAGAGCTGCTTTACTTTGCAAGGTGACAGTCAGCCTCCACTAAAGATGGGAAAACAGCCCTCAGAGAGAAGGTAGCACTTAGGCAGATAAGAGAATTTCCATGAACCCAGTACAAAATTAACTGAGAGCCTCATGGCAGACACAGATTAATCTCATTGCAATCTTAGAGGTAGCTTACTCCAGGAGGTATCTATGAGCCTTACAAGGATTAGTTTTGGTGGCAGTATGTGCTTTAGAGGAGTGAAGGCAGGGGGAAGTCTTCCTAGGGCAGGTGTGATTGGAGGACAGTGACAGACTTCAGCCCCCATATAAAACACCCCAGTCCCTTGCACACACCAGTCTCATGTCCTCACATTGTTGCTGCCCTTCGTCCCACTGCTGACTCAGTCCCCACAAATATGTCCTCATACTGTAAACCATGCTAACTGTCCCTACCCAACAGGAAATCCAGTAGGACCACATGGCCTCCACCATCACAGCTGGGCACTGCTTTTCACTCACGGAGAGCTCTTGAGCCTGGTCTGCCTCCAGGCTCAGCCATAGCTGTGAAATTAGCAGGGACAAAGGGTCACAGAAGAGTGTACAGAAGACTAAGAACAGGAAGTAAGCACAGAAACTTGCACTGCTCTGTGGCAAGCGAGTGATCGCAGGAATGGGGAAAACTGCAGAAATCAATGACCTGTGACACTTCCCATGACTACTTCCTCCTACACAGGGGAAAGGACAGTAGCCCTCCTGGGCAGGGACAGCTATAGCCATTTCTGGGACACAGGCTCTTGGATTTTACCTAAGTGCTAGATTAAAGGTCATCTGCAGGTTACTCCGCCTGAAAATAGGTAAACACCAGGATGCTGTGCAGACCTGAATGGGGCCTGACTGTCTATTCAGCTATGTCCTCTGGACCACTGTCTGGTTGTGTTTCTTACTGTTCTAAACCATCATGCAAACTCTGGTGTTTCCTATCTTCTTTTGGATCTGGGATGAAAGGAAAGCACTGCTTGATGATTACTTTAAACCTTCAATCAGCAGAAATAATTTTCCAGTAAGGGTTTCAGATTCTGGAGGTTTTTTTTTTTTTTTGCATAAAACTCTGTGGGTGTGAGTGGAAAAAGACCCAGAATATGGATGAGAGGAGCTGAGAGCAACCTGCTTGAGCAGTCAAAGAACAAAAGTTGCCAAAAAGATCCCTAGGCAAGGAGTGTGGTGCTGGGTAACCTCAATAGAATCTACAGGTTTCAGCTTGTTCTGCTGGAGCTACAGTCTTGTCTTGGAAGGTAATATCTTCTTTCTGGCCTTTCCTGATGAGTTTAATTTTAACATGAATGTTATATGCAGATAATCTTCAGTTTGTCTTCCAACCATGCTGTCCAGCAGGAACATTCCAGTTGGTCACACAGCTCCCACCAAGACTAGCAGTGGACACCTCAGAGTAAATGCAAGAACAGAACAAAACTATTAATCAAAATTCCTCGGTGCATTCCCTCAGCATCCCTCAGCTTATGGAGGTTTTTTAAAAACAGACATGGTATTTTTGCTTTTATTAATCCAATTGTTTTTTTGAAACGAAGACAACTTTCAGCATCAAAGGCACCCTGTGGCGATGAGTTCTGCAGGTTAATTACATATTGTACTGGGCTCTTCAGGCTCACTGATGTGAGTCTCAACTAGCACATCTGCACACTGGGCTGGGCTGAAATATCATCAATGAAACCATCATAAAATCACAGAGTCACAGACTGGTTGAGGATGGAAGGGTTCTCTGGAGGCCCAGGTCCTGTCCCATCCCATCCCCCCAGCTAAAGCAGGACACCTAAAGCGGGTACCCAGCACTGTTTCCAGATGACTTTTGGATCTAACCAACCTGCACCAGTGTTCAGACAGAAGTGTAAAGTTCTTGTTGCTGGCAATGAAAACCATGTTTAGAGATATCAGGTGTACACAGGGATAGCTCTACCATCTGTGTGATGAGAGCATTTATACTGATGGGTGAAGTACAGTGTGTTAGATTGAACATTTATCATGTAGGTACTTAGACCTGAGGGTAGCCCCAGTAATATGAGGTCATAGGCACAGCAAGCAATCAGTCAGCTCCAGCAGGCTGTATGTGACATCAGGGTCAGAGCTTCCATCTTACCACCCAAAGCTGTGAGCTGTGGATTTTGGGTATCCATTAGTACCAAGGTGATGGGGATAAGTGGAAATAACAGCAGGATAAAAATGTAGCAGAAAGGCATCCCCAGGAGTCCCAGCCCAATGATGGGGAAGTTCAAAAGTTCCGGAGCATGCCTGACAGTGAAACGTGTTGGAAAATAAAGACCTTAATTACAGTGACTTTCTAACCCTGCCATTGTTAGTGACTCAGTTGCTAAAATACCACACTGAGTGGAGGCTGGTGCTAGTGACTCTGTGAGCAGGCTTGGCAGCAGGGCAGTGAGCAGGAGCACCGACAGCCAAGGCAATAGGGTACATCTCTCCAGGAAAAAGCCTCTAGTCAGTCATTTTGGGCTGAAAAACCCGTGGGTCTCTCTAGAGAAAGAGTGTGTAGCAGAGGCTGTGCATGCAACTATCTCAGAGAAATGCAGACATGGAAGATTTCACTGCTTTAGTAGTAGCAAGAATTCACATGGGAAATTTGCTGAGAAAAGTGCCTGATTTGCAGGTACTAATGCAGACCTTCCATGATGCTTCTGGCAGTGACTTTAACTTACAGTTTGATGATATGAAGGACAACAAGGTTGGAAACAAGGTATTGTGAAATTTGACTTCATTTCTTGCACATGACTTGAAGGTAGGTCTGAGACACTGGAGTCGCATGATGAATTGTGTGTTCCAGTCAAAGTTTTAAGACAACCAGCCACAGAGTTACACTGAGGAGTTGACTAAGAGTTAAAGTTCATCACCAATTAAAAGGAATCCTTTTAATGAAACTCACCTTCCACAGGTTTATTGCATTTTTGTTCACATTGTTTCAGGTGCCAGCCCCACTTATCAGTGCTCCTATGTGAATGAACAAAATAAATTTAGTTGTAAAAGTAAAACTAAAGAAATAATCTCTGCCAAATACAGTATTTTTCTGAGCTTCAGCAATGAACAGTAAATCATGTATGAGAAGTACTAGTCTCTGCATCAAACAAGCAGAGCCAAGATCACAGGATGATCTGGTGGTTCAGCGGTCTCTCTGCTCACAGAAAGCAGTGGTGCTTCACTGGGCACTAATTTTGATTACCAGTTTACAAACTATCAAAGGACATGGGCTGAAGTCCAGTGCAGGGAAAATTCCTGTTTCTCAGCTATCATATCTCTGTAATGTTCCCCGTGAGACCATCTCCACCTCCTCCATCCTTACTGTCTTCAGTGCTTCTTGGGGAAAATGGATATGTTGGGCAGCTTCAGGTTCTGTAAGCACATTGAATTCCTTGTGAGGTGCCTTACACATCCTTACTGAGTACCTTTGAGAGAGTGTGCTTGTAAATATATTAACTCCTCACTGCTCTGAGACATATGACACCAAATGCTTCCCCTTTTCCATGCTGTTTAGGACTCAGTAAGCCAAAATAAAACGTTATTTCTTTAAATAATTTTATGTGATCTAAGGTAACCTAGGTCTTATATTTGCCTTTCACAAAAAGAAACCATGTAATTATATTATCCTACTGTCCACAGTGTGCAATTTATACAACAAATTGATCTATTATTGTGTTGGCCTACTGCTTGCAAACATGCATTTGGAACATTTTCCCTATGGGAAATTGGCTGGATGAGCTTGTTAGGCACTTTAGAAGAACAGTTTCCTCAGCTGTGTGAGCTAGTTCTTGTCTAAGTCTTTTGCCTTGCCTAAGACAGATTTTATTAAGCCATAAGGCACTTCTGAGCTGTGTGATGAATATTAGTATTTATGCAGGACAGGTATACAACTGGGGTGAGATGGACTTTATTTAAGAAGAAGAGTCAAGGCGGGAAAAGTATTTAGGATTAAATGAAGGTTAAAAAGGGCCTATACAGGGGGAAGGGTATCTCAAACTGAAGCTGTTTTTGAACACCTGTGGAATGACAATATTGCTTTGCAGTGAACCTGAAAGGGGTTAGAAGGAGTAAAGCCACTCCTGTGGGTACACATCAGTGTGGCTCCACTGATATCATTAGTGGTGCTGTTTCACACAGGTTTCAAGCTGACCTAGAGTCTTCAATGACTTACTTGAAATGTAATTGAGAACACATCAAAATATTCCCAAGCAGCTTCCCTGGGTTGGGGTATGCCCATGGTGTCAATGAATGCAATTCCATTCTCAGCACAGAGTTCTTTCTTGCTGTATATAGCAATGATTTTTCTCCTTTCTTTTCTTCTGAGGCCTCTCTGGCAGTGGTGATGGCAGAGTAGTAAGATATATCTCTGTTCCAAATTGCAGGTCACCGTTCTGAGTCAGCTCATCTTTGATAACTGATGAATTTTGATCCATTGACCATTCTCCTTCCACCTTAAAGGGGTTTGTTCTCTCTGCTGCAGCAACTCACCATGTTAGTTTTTATCTAAACTGTATCTTTTTTTTTCCACTGGTGCTGAATTGAAGCACCAGTGGGCTTCTGGATTCAGGATTCTGCAATGGGAACTTGCTTAGACGAACTAATTTACAACTTTTTTTTCTTTGTCTTCCCCTGGCTCTTTCAGGATCATCTTGGCTGGGTCTGCAGTGGTGGACAAGAGTTAGGTATTTCATAATAAAGAGCATCTGTGTCAGTAGGAGAGGCTGAGGTGGCTTTTATTTGAGCATTCTGAACTATCCTGAAAATGCAGCTCCCAGTTCCCTCAAGTCAAGATGAAAGCATTGATCT
Organism: Scolopax mira; assembly: GCA_004320125.1. NCBI lineage: Eukaryota > Metazoa > Chordata > Aves > Charadriiformes > Scolopacidae > Scolopax > Scolopax mira. The sequence goes on from BJBW01011494.1 coordinate 8,792, forward strand.
CCACATGACAGGATAAAACTGGTGCTTTCCTGTATCAGGGATGAAGCTCAGCATGAAGACAAATGTCAGTATTAGCTCCCCAGTAGACTGAGGTAGCAGCTGGTGACCAGCGATAATCAATCATCACTGTACGCCAAAGACAATGTTACCCAGCAATCAGGACATGCATGTCTTTGTGCTGAAGCATGAGGGGGGAACATTCAAGGTGACATTCACTGCTCAGGGGTGCAGCTGGAACTAAAATGACTGCCTGACTCTGATTATCTCCTCCAGCCTCTTCAGTGCTCTGCATTCGTTGCCCAACTATGTGAGGATTTAGTGGCAGAATATCTGAAGGGAGAACTTGGGCTCCATTAATTACTGCCATCCCCTATGAGGGGTGTCTTTGGGACTTTGGACATTAACTTTCTTCTTCACAGAGCACTGTGAAGCCCAGAGCACTGGCTCTGGGCTTATTCCATAAGCCAGTGCTACCACGGTGAGGAGGACTTCCTTGTAATCAGTGCTGATCTGGGGAAGATATTTTTCCTGCCAGGTTATCAGGGGCTATCTCTTGTCACGCAGCCACTGGATTCAAGCAGGAATGTCTAAGTTATGCTCTGGTGCAACAATGCCTGACTGCTGGTTGCATATTGGTCTGTGCCATTTACCATCTGTGGTGCACAGAAGTTTGCTCTCTGGAGAAGATGAGGCATAGTTGAAGATTATGGACATGAAAGTTGGGTGAAATGCAATATTTTGTACAAAGTTGAACTACATTACCTCTGGCCTTGAAGCATGTGATAGTCTAAAGGAAGGTAGAGGAACAAAATGTGGATCTGACCAGTAATTTAACCATATCACTGCTCTTGACTTTTTCTACCTTGCAACAGGTCCCATGCCCTTTTTGTATGGGTGAAATAAAAGCAGACCATGCAGAATCTTGCAGAAAAGAGAATCCAAATGTCCAGAGACATGTGCTGAAGAGTGCAAATGGAGTGGGTCATGTGGATCTCAGCAGCTACAGTCAGTCATCATGGAATCCCAAGAGGGATTCTCTGGGACTCTCAGGTCTTCTCTGATGACAGATGCTGTGTATGCAGCTGGAGGTAAGGGCACATGTAAACCCCTAGTGCTTGGTTTTGGGGTAAGCAGACCAAGCTTTCTGAGAAAATGAGCACTGCAGGCACTTTGGGAAATGCAATTGGGCCTGTGACTTACACTGTGACTTACAGTGTTTGGCCCCCTGATAATCTGTCGCTTTATAACGAAAAATATGTCTTACTCGGTCCTAAACTGCTCCCTTCCTGCTGCCTGAAGAGAAAGATTTTTGGCAGAGTCTCCAACCCTGCCCAAGCTCTGTCTCTCTCCCTGTTCTCCAAGTCCTTGCCTCTCATCTTTCCCATTGCACGCTTGCTGTCTGCAGGCAGAGAAAGGCCTTCAGAAAGGAATTCAGAAGCATTTTTTTCCCTATAGACCTAGTACTTCACCCTGTGCTGTCAGATATCTTCAGACTAGACAGCCTGGCCTTTTTTTAACCCCTTGGGAGGTACTGGGCCTGCTCACCTCTCAGTTTTTCACAGAAAACATCTGCAGAAATACATCTTTCTTGAGATTTACATGCAAGCTAGAACAAGCAATCTGTGGTTAAGGGAAGAGGGACAGAGTCCTTTGTGGATAAAATATCTCCTTTGAGACATGCAAACTAGCCCCAGGGGGTGTCATACCTTTGCAGGAATGTGAAAAAAAGGCTTCATCCTGCAAGCTAATGCAGATCCCGGGAAGAAACTCAGCACTGATGGGATGTTGTCAGTGTACCAGAACTTAATGAGATACTATAAGGAAGTAGGGAAGGATTTGATTCTAAGGAAGGTGATTCTGCTCAACTGCATTCCCAGATACATATTTACAAATACCAAGATTTGTATGCCCAGGTGGCCTCAAGAAGGTCACTAGTGTACAGAATGGAGGACAAAGGGTGTCAATTGCAGTGTCCTTACAGTATCTCCCTGGAAGTTCTTGATTTGTGAGGAAAAGGGTTTTTTGGACAGTAGTCTTGACTCAGGAGTCAACATTTATTGCAATGTGATCTTTTGTTTTCGAATTTTGCTTGCTTCTCCCTCTGTAAGTCTTAAGCAAGATTGCTTTCTGTTGCCTGAATTTCCTTGTCTTGGGCCTCTTATGATCTGATCTCTTTTTTGGGAGAACAGGAAGAGAAACAGCGTTATGGTGTGTGGTTGCCAGAGCACAGGCTTTCTGCTGACAAGTCACCTGAGCCATTGGTCTTCTTGCAAGCAACTCTTTTCTCTTTTACTGTCAGGCATGTCCTTTTAATCAGCCTGCTCTAACCTGAAGACATCTCACACAATTCTTCTGTGAACAAAGGCAAGATGGATACCATGGATAATGGCATTCAGAAGAAAGCATTTAATTTGAAGAGCAGGCTCTCATTTTCTAGATTCCTGTGTGAGTTTGCAGCATCATGTCAGGGGACACCCTGCTTGTAGCCTGTGGCTGGCTAGAATTTGTTGTATGGGTTCAGTTCTCTGTGACTTTAGTGAGAAACTTTGACAAAGGCTTTTGAAAGACTAAGTAAATTGCATCCTTTTTGACCAGTTTGCTGACACACTTAAAGTAGGCAGAGGAACACAATTTTCTTTTAAAGAGGACATGCTGCCTTCTCTAACTTATATGCCATAACCAGTAATGAAAGTCAAGCACATTCCCTGTGCGCTTTCAGGCTTAACCCAAGAAGGGTTAACCCCTTCTTAAGCAGATGGTTAAGAACCTGAATAATTATGCAGGTGAAACAGGTAAAAAGGCAGTGAATGAAAATAAACAAAAAAGTCTAATTCCAAAAAAGGAGGAGGAATGGACTTTGAGGGGTGAGTACAACTATAAATAATGTTCTATTCTTAGATAGAGATCACATTTACAGTTTACTTTCCTAGAGTTTTAAGAAGTTATCTGAGCAAATTATTAATTAAAATGTACATAGCTTGAAAAAACTAACTCTAAACATCTGTTAAATATTGTTTGTAGTTAAAACTTGCATAAAATATAGCTATATATACTTGCTAACAGAAATTTATCCAAATTTCTTTCACATTTTAGTTGGTTTAATTAAAGGCAAAGATATTTATCACATAGGTGGCTGATGCTGGGCTTCTTGAACATCATGTCCTGCCTGTAACATGTGCTTTGCTAGTACTGTCAGTAAAATCTCACTGTTCCCCTTGTTTGGATCTTACCCCATAAGAAAGAGGGTGAGAGTAATGAATTTTAACAAATATTATTTAATTCTTTAATCACAGAAATATGCACTTGCTCAGTCCCATCCATGGGAACTGGCTAAAGAGGTCCTTTTCCAACTTTTCATCCTTCAGAATCATCCCCAAACTGTCCTATATCTGTGACAATGGAATAACTTGACTTCTGCTAGAGTCTGAACTCCTCAAATGATTCCTGTTGCAGAACTCCCTGTGGCAAGTCCCCTGCTTCAGAAGGAAGTCCTGTCTCAGCGGGACTCACCTGTTGGCATCTATTTATATGCCAAACTTGGAGTAATCTTTAGGTCTTTCTTAGGAGTTCAATTATACAATTTAGGTACTTGGTTAGATTTGTGCTTTCTATTTAATAGTGAGTGTATATAAAACTAAGCACGTATTCCACGTATGACTTAAAAGCAGGGAAAGACTGTCTCATAGCATGATAGCAATGCTATATAAAGGGGAAAGTCTGAGAATATCACCATCTCCTCTCTTTTGTCCCACTGACTGTAAATATCATGTAAAATGACTTCCTGATCATTGAAGTAGATTTTCATGATTAGCCAAATAAGCTATGTACAGATACCTTTTTAAAGGTTCCTGCCTTCTCCCTGAAGTGTACAAGCACACTGTAATGCACATGCTACCATGTGTTGAGATGGAAAGTAACTGGGATAATGCCTAGCCAGAGAAAACAGACCCACATGGGAATGCATTCAGGCTTCCCAAACCTCGGATATGCATGCCAGAACATGGCTGGTTAATACAGGTCTCACCAAACCTGACTGTACCTATGTGTTCCTTGTGGGGAAGGCAATGGGGGGTGCTTATCAAGCCCATCTGCTGCCAGGACAAACAATCACAAATCATGGAAAGGGGCAGTGATCCCAGAGCTGCAGACAGTATGGCAGTGGTCCCAGGATGGGAAGAGTCAGACCCAGGCAAGAGGTGTATCCCATGGGTGAGGAGTTAGCTGAGGTGGTAAGTAGAGGGAGTGGGATGGGAGACACTGGAGGTAGCATGAATGTGGTAGAATAGAAGACTAGTTTCAGGTAAGACTTGATACCGTTGAGCTAATACAATGAAATAAATCTTGAGTTAAAGCCTGCAGTAATGAACCATCCATATCAAAGAGCAGTAATCAGAGGGTACAGATAGTCTGAAGTATGATTGAGTTACAATCAAAGTATCCCAGGGTCAAGCAGTGAAACGATATAGTTCAATATCTTTATATGCTTCATGAACAAAACCCAGATGCACCCTCACCAAATTTGTAGACAACACTAAATACGAGGAAGTAGCTAGAACATGAATGTCAGACCTTCAGTCCAGAAAGACCTCAACAAACTTTGGGCCTGGGCTGACAGGGTCCTCAAAAAGTTCAGCAGGAGGACAGTGAAGATCTGTACCCAGGGCAGGATGGCCCCAGGCATCAGTGCAGTCTGGGAAGACAATCGATCAGCCCTGCTGAGAAGGACCAGGAAGAGGACAAATTGAATATGAGTCAACAGTGCACTCTCATGGCAAATAAGGGAAACCACAAACTGGACTACATTAGGATAGGTCTGTGATCAGAAGGGAGGAGTTATCATATCCCTCTACTCACTGCTTCTTTTGCTGCATTTTGACTACTCTGAGTTTGTTCATCCCCCAGGCCTCCTCCCTCCACCCAGAACAAGAAGGATATGAAAAAAATAACAGATGAGGTCTGTCAGAGAGTGACCGAGATGTCAGAGGTCTCAGATACATAGCCAGAGGACAGGTAGAAGTATCTGGTTTGTATTGGTCAGACAATGAGGATGCTGAGAGTCTGGTAATCACAATCCACAAATATTTGAAGGCCAGTTAAAACAAGAATGAAGCTGATACCAAACAACAATAGAAGGCCAGAGAGACAGCAAAGGTTCAGGTAGGATATTAAGAAAAGGTATCAACATAGCAGCACTTGCTCGGTCAGATCCCACAGTAACCTCATATACATTTCCCAAAACAGCTGCTTTTCCCCAGAATAACACTGCTCCATGCAGAACGGACATTCTTAATCTACAACCTTGCATATAGTTCTCTCATCTGCACAGCAAATAGCTGTCAGATTCATTTTTCTTCAATATTTCTTGGTTTTGAATTATACTTACCTAAAACTTTTCAACAAGCAAATTTCAGGCACATAATCGATCCCTGTTTATACAGGAAAGGAAATTAAAAAGGAAGCAGCATATTAAAATTAGTCTGTGAACAATAAGTGCTGTTTAAATTGGCTAGTCAATGCCAAAGTTTGGGATACAACCTGCTTTGTGTACAAGTATAGAATAATTTTTGATAATAGATCACAATGATAGCTAAGGGTGGAAGAGAGGTAGAAAAGGAAGAAAATAAATCACCTAGAAGCTGAAAAATGAGTATCAGCAAAAGGGAAAACATAAGAGAAGTAAAAAATTTTGACCCATTTAAACTAGACACTATTTTATTTGTTCTTAAAGTCATGACAGGGAATGAATGCAAACTATGAGGGAGATGTATGCAAATTTATATTAAAATCATCACATCCCATGAGTCTCTTGGCAAGTTACCCAATGTTTCTCTACCTTAGTGACTGTGTATGACTAAGTTGGAGGTTAAAAGTGAGTGACAAATAGAAATGTTGCAGTGCATTACAGCAAGGATCCACAGCGCTGGGACAGGAGCTGATAGAATGCATTTACACAGAAAAGGCTGGGGATATATATCTGCTGCCCTTCTCTCACCTTGGAATTAACATCATAACCTCACTTTGCCCACTGACAGCATGGGAAAGTATGGTACAGAGGGCTGAGGGCTGAGGAACAAGTCAAGTCAGGGGACTAATACATAATTGAATTTTCTGTGTGAACTGAAATGTTCTGCATTTTGGTTTTTCAAGATCAGTTGATAAGTGTCTATGTTTGTACCTTCATGTGCATTTTTTCCTGTATTTCAGACTTTCTGTATTTAAGGATTCAACTTGTCTGCTTGTCAATAGCATTCCTCCAAACAATAAGACTAAACTCCCTCTCTTTCCTGTAATGGAGTATAGCAATTTATTGTGGCTTTTGGGAGGTTTTGGTTGGTTAGTTGGTTTTTTTCCTCCCTTCATCTTTGTATGAATTGTTCTGGGAGACCAAAGTATTAAAATGTGGGAAGATACTCATCTGTGGACATCAATAATTTCACTAGGAAGCATCTGTTTAGAAAGTGCATGTCAGGACCAACATCCAGCATTGGGGACTGAGCAACCATCTGAACACCTTCTTAATTCCTTTCTTTGTCCTGTCCTTACCTCATGTGATGCTGACCTGTAGATTTTTGTCTGTTAGGATAGGAAAAAAGACTAGAAGTAGCACAGGGCAGAGACTAGTATTTATAGTTACTTATAAAATAATAAGCACATTTTTAGGGTTTTTGTGTGCGTGTGGTGTTTTTTTTAAATTAAACTGATTTGCATGCATTTAAAAGCTCCACAGATAAAAGGAATAACTTGCATCTGTTTTTATGTGAACAATCAAGTCTTGAAAGAGGCTGCCTAGAGAGGCTGTGCAGTGTCTTGGGTGGGAAGTTTTCAAGACCTGACTCAAAATAAAACCGAGAAGCCCTGTCTGACCTCATAGCTGACCCTTCTTTGAGGTCCCTTGTAACCCAAATTATTATATGAATTTGTGAATGGGAGTATTTACATAGGCAAACTGTACTTCCAACATATGTCAATTTCCCAAGTCTCAAAGCTTTAGTGTGATAGCATTCCTCTACCACAAGTTAATGCACAATCAATTAAAAAAATCCCAATGGCCCCAAAATTCCCAGTCACCCCAAAATCTTAGTGGGACTAGAACAATAAATGATAAAACTCAGGTTCTGCAGAAAATTTGTGCTTCAATGGGCAAGGTATGCGCAGCACTGGCAGGAGCCACAGTCTTGTGTCAGTAGGCACATGATGTGTGTGAACAGGATTGTGGAAGAAGCAGAAACCAGAAGAAGGAATATAAGAAATAGGAACAATGGCACTGGAAGGCCTGTGATCAAGTCCTGACAACCCATAAACAATGCCTGACTGCCCGACTGATGGAGGGGAATTCTGCCCGCCTGGCAGCTGGGGATTGCAGGGGCATGTAGGTTGGGAAAGGACATACATTGGTACTATATAAAGTGCCTGTTTTGTTATAATAAATGATTCTGGTTGCATTGCCAACCAAGGTCCGTGCCTTCATACACTACAACATGATGCTGCTCATCAGCAGCAAGAATGTGAAGAGAAGTTGTCAGCCAGGTTTTCCTGGTGGCACACACAGGGCATGGAGCAAATGTTTTTTAAATCTGCCTCATCTTTGTAAATGCATGTGAGTGCCCAAATCAAGAACTACAAGCCTTGCTGCACTTGCCTTGTCCCTGAATGTCTACATATGCCCTACATGAGCCTAGGAGGCATGTAGGAATCCAGATCCAACTCTACTGCATATATGCGATCCAGGCAAAGCTATTTTTAGATGATAGGTTGTTCCTAATGTATCAGCTATTTTCAAATTAATTTTAAAGGAACCTATTCTTTTCACCTCACCTTCCCCTGTACTGGCTTTGTTCAGAATTGCATAGCTTTCATTTAAGTCCTTTGTTTGACATTTTTCCTCTGGTAGCTTCTGCAATGTTATTTCTTTTCTTTTTTCTTCCCTCCTTAATCTGAGTGGACTCATTTTACCTTCTGAGTTTATTCTCTGTTCCTTTCATTTAGTAGCCTGCTGACTGAAAATCTCTGATCTAAGACACAGATCTGTTAACTGTATTGATCCTACCAAAAGCGTAAAACCAGAGTCTGGAAACGACATATGAGACACTACAGCATGTTGCCCAGAGAACCTGTGGATGTCCCAACCCAGAAAGTGTTGAAGGTCAGGTTGGATCCTATCCAGAGCAGGGATTGGACTAGATGGTCCTTCCAAACTCAAACCATTCTATCATTCAATGATCCCAAGATGGAACTTGTGCTTCGTCCCAGCTCTAAGCTTTGTGCAGAGCTTAATAGCTGTGAAAAAACCTGTGAAGACCTGTCTACCATTGCTGCAGAAGAGGTAATGCCATTTACAAGGGCCTATGATTGGGTTCCTATTTCCTTTGTACACAGTTTGTTCAGTATTTTTATCAGATGAAAATGATAAACAGTTTAGTGTGATTGGTTTTAAGTTAACACACTTTCCCTGTTAGACAGGTGAAGCACAATAAATTAGTATGAGTCTCAATAAGGCCAGACTTAACAGTCCATATACTGTTTCAATAGGTTTGGAATATGGTATCAACATCATGACTGTCTTAGCAGAAAGATAGCAGGTGCAAGGACAGCCCGGCCTGGTCAGTGGAACCTTCTGATAGGCTGCAGAGGAGCATAGCACCGCACTGTGGCCTTAGAAATTTATTTCTTTAAACATCTCACACTTCCACCTGCCCATTTGCCAGAATCTGTTTTAAGTTTGAGAGAAATACTCTTGCATTACCCAAACAAGAAAATGTTTTTTGTCATCAACAGGACAAACTAACCTAGATCCTGTAACAGCATATCTGACACTGCTGCTGACTATCTCTTCTCCTGAGGCATGACCAGCATTTTCTTATATTTTCTTCTCCTAAGCAGGTATATCTGAAGACAGACCATAGGGTAGCAATAGGAATGTGTGAACTTGAAGTGAATGGGGCAGTGAAGACCATATAAATAAAGAGTGCAGATAGATTTCCTTTTTATGGTGTATTTGCACTTGCAGAAAATGCTATCTCTGGGCAACAGAGGCTGCAGTGTCTGCTGTTCCTCCAAGGCAGAAGTGGCTGCTTGTGGAGTGGAACAAAGAAGTCGCCTTTCGTGTGGCATGCACAATGGAGCAGAAACATTCTCTCAGCTACAACCCACAGCTAGTGCCAGACTGCTGTCCTGGGCATATGTGAGAGGTGCATGAGATGCTGGCATGAGGCAGGTGTTCCACAAACACAGCACAAGGTTAATATGCAAAATACATCATGTGGAGCTGGTTGGTACTGGGAACAAACCCCCATGACTGTGGAAGAGGACCGCAGATCAGGAAGGGACCTTTATGGTTGTGAACCTAGTCCATAGGCATACCGCAATTTCATCTGGCCCCGTTGACAGGAATGACAACTTTTTACTACTTAAACTCTAAGTGTATTCCAAGCTGTCCTTCACTGACAACACTCTCATCTCCAGTGTTCCTAAGTTCATGGCTTATTTCCTTCCCACATGTCACAGGTAGAGCAAATGTCTAATGGCAGGGGAAATGACAAACAAAATGGAAAGGACCAGCAGCTCTGTAGACAGAGACCTTGGAATACTTGTGGACAACAAGTTGACCATGAGCCCTTGTGGCTATGAAGGTCAATGGTCTGTTGGGGTGCACTAAAAAGAGTGTGGAGAGAAAGTTGGGAGAGGTCATCCTCCCCTTCTACTCTGCCCTGGTAAGGCTACATCTGGAGCACTGTGAACTGGGCTCCCCAACTCAAGAAGAACAGCAAACTACTGGAAAGAGTCCATTGGAGGCTACAAAGATGATCAAGGGAATGGAGAACTTGTCTTATGAGGAAAGGCTGAGAGATGTGGGCGTGTTTAGCCTGGAGAAGACTGAGAGGGGATCTCATCAATGCTGATCAATATCTAAAGGGTGGGTGTCAGGAGAATGGGATCAGGTTCTTCTCAGTGCTGCCTTGTGACAGGACAAAGGGCAATGAACACAAGCTGTAACACAGGAAGTTCTGTCTGAACATGCAGAAAAATTGCCTGGAGAGGGTGTGGAGTCTCCTTCTCTGGAGATGTGTTACTGTCCAACTTGCTCTGGGTGACCTGCTTTGGTGGGGGAGTTGAACTAGATGATCTCCGAAGGTCCCTTCCAACCCCTACAATTCTGTGATTCTGTGACCATACTTTCCATAAATTAAAATAACCTCATTAATAGAGAATGTTACTCTGAAGCCTTGGGGCTAGCTCAAACATAGCCAAGACTGCTCATAAGTCACAGGAATTCCCCACCCAAGTTTTTGTGGCACCTGTGGGAGATAACTCCAGGGTGTGATGGAGTCTGCTTGACCATTCTGGAGTGGAGCTGCTGCACAAAGACTTTCCCCAATTTTAGTAATGTGCATTGTCATCTGCATCATGCATTGCAGGAACTTTGGGGGACATAATCTACTCATGCTCTTCACCCTTCCCATGGCAATAGGGAAGAAAGCCTCCTGCATTGGTAAAAAAACAGTCTGGGCTGCTGAACTGTATCCATGCCACAGTAGAAGTAGGGTGCCCTCCTCTCCTCTGTGCCTCAGTTTAACAGTGTTTAGTGGTCTGGACATGGAGCAATAATGTCCACTCTCTTCCCCAGTTGAGAGCCACGAAATGTCACTTTTTACAGTGTTTAAATAACACATTCAGGCTATCACCTGGGTAAGCTAATAACATTTATGTCACAGCCCTAAAACTAAGCCAATGGGAAACAGTAGTTGTTGCCTATACCTTTCAACATTGCCTTCATTAAGAAAACTTCAAAGGAACAATATTGATACAAAACTAGTCATCAAAAGATCAGAATACTTTGGAAATTTCCAAGACCTTACAGGAAAAAGTCATAGGGAACCTAGTGTCACATCAGAACTGGCCTTGTATTTAGTAGTATGTTGGACTTAATCACTTCCTAAGATCCCTTCCAGCTTGAAGGACTCCATCACCCTCTCATCCCATGAAAAAAACCCAAAACACGGGAAACCCAATCACATCTCAGGAGAAGAGGCATATGTTACAGGATCTGGGTAATCTTTTCCTACCTATTGAGTCAAAAGGAATTTTCTTCTCTGGATTCTGCAAGACTATTCCTTTAATAATTTCATATCCGCAGAATTTTTCCAAGGGTGCAGTTTTAAAAGAGTCAGTAATGTGACAGCTCAGCACAAGGGGGATGCCTTGCTTTACCTTCCACTACTCCAGCCCAGTAGACAACTCAGTGATGCTGGGGTCTCCTAGAGTAGGCTTTTGAGTGGAATCCCCTTGCAGAAAGGTTGACAAGCATACGAGCTACTTCAAGAGAGGGAATAGGGACTGTGGTCAGGAAAAACTGGGGGAGGCAGGAAAGGGAAAAAGAGAAGAAGAATCATAGAATCATAAAATGGTTTGGGTTGGAAGGGACCTTAAAGACCATCAAGTTCCAATTCCCCTGCCCTGGGCAGAGACATCTCCTACCAGACCAGGTTGCTCCAAGCCCTGTCCAACCTGGCCTTGAACCCCTCCAGGGGTGGGACAGCCACAGCTTCTCTGGGCAACCTGGCCCAGGCTCTCACCACCCTTATAGCAAAGGATTTCTTCCTGAGATCTCATCTAAATCTCCCCTCTTTCAGTTAGAAACTATTACCCTTCGTCCTATTGCTCCACTCCCTCATAAAGAGTCCCCACCCATCCCTCCTGTAGGCCCCCTTTAGGTATTGGAAGGCTGCAATAAGGTCTCCCTGGAACCTCCTCTTCTCCAGGCTGAACAACCCCAACTCTCTCAGCCTGCCCTCACACCAGAAGGGCTCCAGCAGGTCCATGTCATTCCTGTGTTGAGCACTCCAGAGCTGGACACAATACTCAGGAGGGGCCTCACCAGAGCAGAGTAGAAGGGCAGAATCAACTCTCCTGGATCTGATGGCCACACTTCTTTTGATGCAGCCCAGGATGCTGTTGGCTTTCTGGGCTGCCAGCCCACATTGCTGACTCATGTTATGCTTCTCATCCACCAAAACTCCCAAGTCCTTCTCTTCAGGACTGCTTTCAATAAATGCTCAATGCAGAGAGTGTGTGTTTTTTTCAGAATTTTCAGCACTTGCTGAGGCCATGCATTTGATGTTCAGACTTCTACAGGCCAGTCCACTCCTAAAATGGAGAAATGTAGGAGAGTTGCATGAATCCTAGACTCAACAGTGCTTAACATGGGCAGCCTGAGAGACTAGAACCGCTACTTGGGAATTTCACTTCTGTTGCTTTTGACTGGCAAATCAAAAGATGAAAACTAGAGTTGATGATTCAAGGCATTACCACTGCTGTCCTTGGGGGTACTTGTCACCCTTCCTGGTAGGCACTGAGGGACATGCAGAAGCACAGGTCCCTCTTTTTCATCTTCTTGGGACCAGCTAAGACAGATTTTTCAGTTTTATACCATCCCAGTGCTTTTCACTCATTCTCCCATTGTATGTCAGCCCTGCTTCTCCTAGACATCTGCTGGAGACTGGGTAAATAAAAAGACAGATTGAACATCAGAACACAGGGGATAAAGACAAGTCAGACATCTTTGATTCACACCATCATGATTTACTGTTTTTCTGCCGCATGCAGCTCAATGAGCACCTGACACCTCATTCCTGCTCCAGCTCTAGACTCATTCTGAGCCCCCATCCTGCTCCTTTTCCCCGTTGAGCCATGCCTGCTCTCATGTTCACCCACCATCAGATCTAATTTTGTCCGCCAGTCAATCCCTACCCCTGCTTCCCATGGTGTCCTTCTGCCCTACAGTGCTCCTGATCCTGATGCTCAAATCATATCCTTTACTGAATATCACTGAATATCACTGAAAGTTTTGGAGTTGGAAGGGACCATAGAGATCATCTAGTCCAACTCCCCTGCCAATGCAGGACCACCCAGAGCATGTCAGAGAATGCCTCTCAGGACTGCATCCAGACGGGTCTTGAAAATCTCCAGAGAAGGGG
>BJBW01011498.1:0-23464 GCA_004320125.1 Scolopax mira
GAGAGAGATGAGATACAAAATCCCCCCAGCTTTGAAGGCAGGAAATTGTCACCTCTATCATTTTATTTTCCCTGTTCACATCACGCTGTATTACAGGGAGAATTTCACCACTTCTCCATCTAATAAAATGTAACACCTCTAGCCATGCTATTTTTTCCTTAAAATTCTGATAATTCTCAGTCTTTCTGACAACAAATGCTAAACAAATGCCACTCCTGCATTAACTGAGAATCCTGGATCGGGAATGTTTTTCACAGGCTGCTGCAGGTCTCTCTGAAGGAAGAGCCAAGGCAGCTGTTCCTCCAGCTCCTCCTGATGGCAAACCACAGGCACAGCGCCCTGACGAGGTACGGGATGAGAATGTTGATGGCACCTTGAAAATGGAAATGTGTGGCATCTTGAAATGGAAAAATGGAGAATGATACCTATAGAACGGAGGAAGGATGTTAACAGTGAGAGAAATTTACACTGTCAGGCCCCGCAAGAACACAGGAAAACAAAACAAAATACACACAGATACCCTACAGGTATCAAACATTTTATTTATTTCAAAGAAACTACAACAATATACATGATTAGAGAATTATGAAGCACTGTAAAAGAAAAGGAATGAAATGGCCTGGGATCCAAGTGCTAACAATTTCACGCCCTGTCCTTCGCACCGCCATCACTCAGAAAAATTACATTATCTGAAAAAAAAAATAGGGAAAATTTAATCTTCAAAATTATTTTGCCCCATCGCGAGGCTGCACACCCACAAAGACAACCTGTTTGTGTCAAGCTGCAACGACACGTATTTTGGAACTGAACAGTTCACAAAATAAAAGTGTTCAATACAGGGCTCTTGCTGGATCTCCCCAGAAAGCTGACAATCCCAGGTGACTGTTCATCCTATGAAACAAGTGTGTTAAACCTGATGAAAAACTGCTGAACAGCCAAAGACACCATAAACCTTTTAAAGTAACAGTTTAATTCTTTGACTATCATCTCCATCACTTACAGCTTATATCCTTTTTATTTTGCCATTTTCAGTACGCACATCAGCCTATGGGACTACACGAAGCCTGGATTTCATCAAGGCTCAGTAATTTCTAAAGCAATAGGGATATTGAACATGAAGAAAAAAAAAACGTTAGGATAAATACTAATTAAAAAGATACTTGCATCTCCCCTGCAGCTATTTATAGATGGCAACCTACAGCACTGCTGGCTGAACCACTCATGTGGAAGCTTGATTTTTATTCTTTTAAAGAGGCTGCACAGTAGGAACATCCTGTGTTCCTGTTTGGTGTTTGTTGATTGGTTTTTATTCCCTCCTCTGGCCCATTTTTTTATCATATACTCGTATAACAGAAATGTTTGCTCTACTACCCAATTATTTTATCCCTCCCTCAAAAAGCCACAAGACAGTGGCTCTCCCCACAGTAAAGACATCGGATGCTCACACTATTTAAAGGCTGGAGGAAAAAGTTGATTTTGACAGTTCTCTTTTCCATTGCATCTACCCAAGGGACAAGTCTACTCCCTCTCCATTCTGGGTTCTTTTTACCCCAACTGGCTACCAGGCTGAGGTCTCTCTAAATTCTCCATCAAGTTAGCCCACGTGAAACATTTTTCACAAACGCAGGGCCTTAAAGTTGGTGAAGCCTCCAGTCTTAAACAGGAAGAAGAAATTTCTGAGAAAAAACCACTAAAACTCTACTTGGCTTAGAAAAGGAATCTGCCTGACCTACAGCACTACATACCAGTGTTCTCAAAACACAGTTTTGTCTGTGCACCAACTGGTTTGTGTGAACAAACCGTGCAACGGCTTGCAACTACATGCTCTCATTTTCTGTGTCTTCATGAGCAGGGCCAGAGGACATCTAGTGGTACAGCCTATTCATTCTCTCCAAATCCCAAATCCCCAAGAGGATGAAGACAAACCAAGCTCTATTTCAAAAGTCCTCCACCTTTGTAGAGTAAGGTAGATGGTTGGACTCGATGATCCCAAGGGTCTCTTCCAACCTAGACAATTCTATGATTCTGTGATTCTGTTCTCAATTTGGGCAAAGTAGGCCCCTGTATGATGTTCCTTACCTGCAATAATTGTTGTGGCCTGCCGCCTCACGTTGTTTTTATCTGTATATTCACCATAGTCTAGCTTCCCTTCAACAAAGATTCGAGAACTGAAAAAAAATGAACAATTTGGTTCTGGTCAGACAATTGCATTGCCGTTTTATCCTGACTCTACACAGGCTTTTGCCTCACTTTGTTTGCAGCGTGTCTACTAACTTATTTTATGGCACTTCTCAGTATAGCTCCTGGTCACCATCATTATTATATCAATCAATTATTAAGGCATTAAATCCTCACCCACATTTGTTATTCTCTTACCCCTTCCTCACATACTGATACGTAACATCCCTGAGGCCCGGTCTGAAGACAGAGATCCTGTGCCATGTCGTCTTCTGGCTGATATCACCTAAAATACATAAAAATTACAAAGTTGGATGCCAAGTCCTCTTTTTGATACAAGCTTCAAAAACTAGTTTCAACACGAGCGTGTTCACAAATTATGAAAAACACCGTTGCTTGTTGCAGACTCACCTCCTTGGTTTAACTCGCTGTCCCCTGTTCGCCACATCTCATTGGTTGCAAGAGAAAATATGGTAACGGGGTTTTTTCCCTCCACTTGCCTCATGATAGGGTCCTGTCCCACCCGACCAAGTAACTGGACACGATTCATGGCTGAAAGGCAAGAGGGTAAGCACATACACAAGTGAATCCATGATTACGATGCTTCTAAGCATGGCAAGTGATAAACTGGTATCTTTTTCAAGGGCCAGAACAGTGACTTTCTGCACCTCCTGACCACTTTCCAGCTCTTGGGACCCTTGGCTTATTCAGGCCCTGCAGATCGTTGACAGTGCCTGTACTATTGTTACCACCACATTCTGAATAAGTTCATTTAGAAAGCTAAAGGTTTTCTTTATTCTTCCTATTCCCTTGTCATCTTTTTCACAGACATCCCTATGTCACTTGAGACTAATTTTCATTTATCTTGACTTTTATTTTTTTCATTATGATAAAACTGTAGAACTGCATTGCTTTGTCCTTAAAACAATACCTTTAAAAGAACAAAGTTGCATTGTTACACTCCATCCTCTGAATTAGAGGGTCACCTTGGTTTTTTTTTTTTTTTTTTTTTTTTTTTTTTACATAGGTACCAGGACTAGGTGGACACAATTTATTCCTTTTCCTTATTGAAGGACAACTGGAGGAGGTCGGGGAAGCATCCCTTTTGCACAACGGACACGTGAGTCACAGAATGATATGGGGTTGGAAGGGACCTCTGGAGATCATCTAGTCCAACCCCCCTGCCAAAGCACGTCCACCCAGAGCAGGTGGCACAGGAACACGTCCAGGAGGGCTTGGAATGTCTCCAGAGATGGAGACTCCACCACCTCTCTGGGCAGCCTAGTGAACTGAATGGTAAAGCCCAAAGCATGCAGCTGGGGCCTATCACATTGGGGCAGCAGCAGGACACAAACAAGTCCCCCAGGTGCACGGGATTCTGAGTAACAAGCACAAGAACCACTTAAAGGCAGGTTTTGGAAAAGGTGACACCACCATATCCCATTCACTGCCACGGGTAACACACAACCACCTGCCTTTTACCAGTTGTACTCCACGCCAGGGCTTTTTTCTTTTCCCCTTAAGGGCTGCTTGACTTGAGAAAGAGCAGATAAAAAACTATTTAAGAGCCTGTTTGTTTGAAACAACACGTTTTTAGTTATTGCTTTCGGGAGCTACCCTTCCCATCTGCTTCTCTCCTGGCATATTTCAGCCCCTCTAAAACGGAGATAAAAAATCACAAAGAGTAACATTTAAGTTTCACCTCAGGAGCTACTTACACCTTTCAAGCACCAAGGAGGTGACCGTATCAGACTCATGTCTTACAAACTGGCGAAGCACCTGAAGGAACAGACAGAGGTTAATTTCCAACACACAAAATATGAACACCGTTCACGTGCCCCCTGCACCTCATTTTCCAAAAAATTACAGAGGTCTTGCAAGTCTGTTCTTTTCCAATGACGAATGGGGGGACTAAGGGAAGAAATCTGCTCAGCTAAACGAAGCCAGGAGGATTATTCAAAGAATATTTGGTTAAAGTGGGGTTAAAAAAAGCTGCCAAGAAAAAAGCACAGGCTGAAGGTGCTGCACACCTCCAGCAATTATTTTTGGGACATGCAGCAATAACCCCTAATAGGAAAGGGGTGGGGTTGGAAGCAGAGGGGCCGTTTAGTCAGTTGGGCTTTGGCTTTTGGAAACAAACACAGTTTTGATAGTTTCATCAACTTCCTGCTTCACTTCAGAGATGCAAAACTTAAAAGGCAGCAGGGCTGGCAGCCCTGGGTCAGACAGAGGGGCTACACCAGAGGAACCACAACGTGGAAAGGGAAAGCTCTCAGGCACATCTGCGTAACGCAAATCACCCCAGATTCATTCTGTGCACGACCCGGATCTTTTAATACACCATTTTTGCAGTAGCCGGGGTGCAGCACTTGTTTTCTTGTAGAGAACAGCGCAAACACGGCCTCCTCCTCCTCTTCTTCACGGGTTCAGATTCACCGCTGCGGGGAAGGCCCCAGCAGCCGCGGCCCGGCGCTGTAGGAGAAGCCGCTGGTGGGCGCCACAGCCCCAGGCTCTGCCACGGTCCGGGCCGGCACCGGAGCGCTCCTCCGGCCCTCGGTCACCACGGTACCACGCTGCGACCGGGGACGGCAGTGGAAACCAGCTTCCGTGATGAGAAAGTTACTACGAGCCCCCCCCCCCACCACCACCACCACCGGGGGGACGGCGAGTCAGGGCCGCCCCGAGCGCCACCACCCGCGGCCCCGGCCTCCCTCGCACGGCCCCTACCTGCCACGCCGGTCGCCGCAACATCCCGCCGCCGCGCCTGCGGAGGGAAAAGCGGGACTGAAGCAGCACCGGAAAGAAACGAGACGCGGCGCGTCCCACCGACAATAACGCGGCCCGCCGACCCCCCCGCCCTCTGCACCTCGCCCGCCGCAGGAAGCGGAAAGGCAAGAGGCAGGTCCCTCACCGAGAGGGTTCCGGGCGGAAACGGGGCCCGCTCTCCCGGCTGGAGGTTCCGCGGGGGCCGGCGGGAGAAGGCAGCGCACCGCAGGCTCCATGGGGAAGGGTGGGGGAAATGGCACGGCCTGCGGAGGGGAGAGGAGGGGGCCAGTGGCCGCCAGCGCCGGGCCCGGCCACCCACGGCAAGCGTGGCCATGGGGGGCTGGGGCCAGCGCCCCCCAGGGGGATCGAGGTCTCCCAGGTGGCAGGGAAGGGGAAAAAAAAAGTCACTCTGTCGTAGGTAAAAGGATTAAAATCTTTATTTGTACGTTTCACTTCTTATATGGTAGGAGCTAACAGTTTAAAAACCGGCACTTGAAAACAAACCAGTAACACCCGAAAATACCTGAGTTGCCAACTTCACACTCTCCCTGGTAACCGCATGCCCTTTGCATCCAACTAGCACAGATTCCAAAAGTTACATGAAGTGTGGGCATAGCGAGATCTAGTATATATAAGATATACACACACCTTACACAGGCAACCCCCAAAAAAAAAAAACACACCAAAACCCTTTCAGATTTCCCTTATCTTCACTGAAAGGCCACAGCTTGCGGGCAGCTGCGCCTGTGCAGGATACTGGAAGGTGAACAGGCACACGGAGCCACCTCCCAGGGCAACAGTCATTTCCCACACACACACTTTAAGCAAGGAGCCCTTGGGATCAGCATAAAAAAAAAAAAAGTCTGGCATCAGGAAGCAATAAAGGGAGGGAAGTGCTCCTTCAACTTCCACAAGTAAGGCCCCCATAATTCAAAGTGTTTCCTTTTACTCTTTGTCCCTCTCAGTGAAATGCCATTCCAGTTGCATCCCAAGTCCACCAGGACCCCTGTGGAACCAATCTGTCTCCTGATGCATCCTTAAAACAGTCTACCATAGTCTCCACCTCCTCACTTCCAGGAGGTACCAGCTGTAGATGCCATCTCCATGTACAGCCACTGCCTCCCCTTTAAAAGATATGCGGGTGGCCAGAGTGTTAAGACCACAAAGACACCATCAATTGAACCCAACTAAAAAAAGAGGGAAGCAAGTAGAGGAGATGCCATCCTTCCCCTCGTATGGCAGACAGAGTGAGTCTAGAGCAAGACCAGTTACACAAGAAATTAAACAGGTAAAAGACTGAGGACAATTATCCTGAATCCCATGATCTGAGACATGTAAGCTAGTCCTTCCTCCCTCAGCCAACATCTCATCATAACCAAGGATGTTCCCAAAGAAGGAGCAAAAAAAACCAAGACAGGGAGAGCTAAAATGGGGCATTGGTCTGTACAAACCCTCTGCTTTCACAGGGCCATTGAGCAGCCAGAGCTTTTTGGACAACACTGAAGTTCAGTAACCCAAAGTGAAGCTAAATGAGCGACAGCTCTTCCCTCCCACCAGGCGCTTCTGCTTAGAAGAGGTTTCAGGTTCTTGCAACTTGGCACTTCCTAAGGGTTGGTCCTTCATGAGGGTCTGGGCAAGACGGGCTGCTTTGAGTTCCCTGCAGGGGGAAGACGGAAGGAAGAGGAAGGGAAGAAAAATCACATCATGTGTGAATCCCCATGAACTACAGAAGAAAGCTCTGAACCACAAGGTGGTTACTGCAGTACTCCAGCAGTGCTGAAGAGCTGTGACTTTTGACCCCTCAGGGCGACATGAAATTTACTGTAGGTTTTGTTAGAGTTTCTACTTCAGAATACATCAGCTTTGAAGGTTTACCAGAAGAAAACTATGCATCAGGTCAGTAACATACACATAGACAGGCACCAGTATGAAGATTCCCTAGGCTCAGTTTTTCTACCATAGGTTCAGATGTTTGTAAGTGGTGGAACTTGGATCAGTGCCATCTTGTG
Source organism: Scolopax mira (assembly GCA_004320125.1). Lineage (NCBI taxonomy): Eukaryota > Metazoa > Chordata > Aves > Charadriiformes > Scolopacidae > Scolopax > Scolopax mira. Next base: position 6,954 of record BJBW01011498.1, read on the forward strand.
CAGCACAAACACCTAATAAAGGCACGTGCTTCTTTGCCTTTTCCCCTGATGCTTACTGCTCTCCTAGAGCATATGCTCTCCTTTCTACATAGAAAACCTATCCCCCAGCTAACTATTGCACTAAGAGGGGCAGCAGGGCAGCTCCTAGATCCCAGCACCTCAAAAAATTGCTGCCAACAGCAGTGAGAGGGAGCAAGGGGAAAGAGGATGTCTGCCACCACCTGGTACTTCTCTTCCTCCTGTGCTAGACCACCAGCTCAGTGCAGCATCAATTCCTCATCTGCTCCTTGGCTGCATATTGTATCAGTATTTCCCCATCACCAGTGGCTGCAATAAGCATGCAAGTTCACTGCTCTGATTTAGCCAGCTCTTCAAAGCCAGAAGTGAACCACAGCTGCTCGGGCACTACAAATCCCACCACAGCCCCATCACCCTCCCAGCTGCAGGCACAAGAGCTGACTGGGGTCTCCTAACACTACCACCCAAACCTGGTGACCTGTGCTTGCTGTGCTCAGGTCTTCTCCCTTTCATGCCCAAGCCGTCCCTACCTTTCCAGCATGGCAGTCTTGCACTTCTCCACATTGAGCTGCTTCTGGAGCTGCACAGCTTTTCCACGTGAAGGACGGAGAACCGGATGTTTAGTGAGAGCTGTGGCAGAAGGTCTTTCCACTGGGTCAGGATGGATCATGAGCTAGACGACAAAGAGGTTCAGGGTTTAACGTTCCCTCTGTCACGTGCCAACTGGAAAAGCCTCCATCCTGTTAAGACTACTTCCTCACCTTGAGGAGGTCAAGAAAGCCATGAGGAAGCTTCTGGGGGATGGGTGGGATATTGCCTTTGCGGATGTGGTGCCACATGGCCCCGTTGTGAGGCAGCGGTGCCGAGCCGGCTGCTAGAGCTACTGTGAGTGCCAGGGCAAAGATGTCTGCCTTCGGCAAATAGCAGTATTGCTACAGAGAAAGATAAACAGTTATAGAAAAATCTTGCTGTACTGAACAGGGGAAGGTGGGTTGGGATAGCAGCTCAAAAAGAAACAGCCAAACAGGTACATGTATGACATTGCCTTCGCCATCCCAGTTAGCTGCCTTCTCCTCGTTAGGATAAAAACATAGATAGCAGGTAGTACTGGTAATAGCATGTTGGTTTTCACCCAGTCATGAAGAGCTTGCAGCCCCCGTGAGGATCACTGTAGCAAATCCAGAGGGCAGCCTCACAAATGGGTGTCTCCAGATCCCTCCAGAAGGCAATAAGCTAGCCATGCCCAAAAAGACTGCATGGGGTACATTGACCTAGCAGCTCCCGAATCCACTTGCATCACAAAAAGATACTACTGTTGCTTAAATACCCCAGCTGATGAACAAGCTGGTGGTTCACTAATGATCCCCTTTTTCATTCAGGGTGGCAAACCAGTTTAAGAGGTTGTGTTGTGCCTCCCACCTCTTCACACTACCTGAGCGGTGTTTGCTGTACGTGGCTTTTGTCTGGTGTATTCCTCACTGATCACATATCACATTTTGTAACACAGAATGTCTCCAAACTGGTTTGGAGGTTTTGTCCAATTCATCCCTCACAGGTAGCATAGTCATAATAATCTAAAGTTATTTATGAATTACATTAAAAATTTACATGACAAGACCCATACCTACACTATTCTTAAAGTGTTAATTTTGCCAATTTCACAGCCAGACTAGACCCAAGGAAGAGGAGATGGGGCAAGGAATATGCCAGACTGATGTTTTCACTGCAATTGGTCACTCCCCACTTGTTCACCACCCTCTTCTCCCCACCAGCAGCTATACCTCTTGCAAAACCTCATTGGCCAAAAACCGCCTGTCTCCTTCCTCCACCTGGGGGTTTGTTATTGATGTCACATGGCCAAGGTCACCTGGGGCAAAGAACAAACAGCTGATGGAGCAAACTGTTATAGATCTCCTCTGTCAATAAAAGCCTGCATTTTCTAGGCTCTAACAGAGCAATCAGGCAACACTAAGTAAGAGAGCAAGCCTCAGGAATATGGGCTCAGAAAGAAGAACATGAGTTTTCTAGGACTTGTCTCCTTAGAGGAATTAATTCTGGTAAGTAGCAGAGGCATGGAGGACTAGGCAATCAGTTTTGTACACAAATCTCTTCAGCCAGCAGGAGAGAACAACACCAAGCAGCAATGAGCAGCCCTAATCTCAAGCCAGTTGTAAAGTGGGTTAAAACCTACCAATCTTGTACACCACCCCAGAAGAGAATTCATCTTCACTGTCACTCTCCTCCTGCCCAGCAGGGCTCGCAACCGCCAGCTGGTGACAGATGAAGATATTACCTGCAAGACAGCAAAGTTTAGCACTAGTGTGGTGCCAGGAGCCAGACCACAGCAGCCTGGCAGCTTTGTGAGAGGCAGAGAAGCTATTCACATGCTTCCCACCCAGCTCACGCATTCAGCAATACAGCTGACAGAAGACAGTTGGATCTTGTGCACAAAGTACCCCTGGTATGATCAACTTTTCTGCCTCTCCAAGCTAGAAACCTGATTTTAGCAGGGGAAAAAAAAAAAAACCACACACCAAAAAAGGAGCTCCACTATAAGGATATAACTCTGTGCCTGGTTGTGGGGAAGCGTTGCCCTGGGGGTGCCTGTCCTCAGCTGCAGAGAGGAAAGCTTGTTACTATTTTTTGCAGGAACAATAAATATTCATTTCTCACTCCCGCTCTCACAAAGAAAGGTCAAGTGGTGCAACAAGACAGCAGCAATTAAGGAAGGCCCCATCTTCACTTGCAGCCATACTTGCTCCACCAGTGTGAAAGCGATTCCCATGAGCTAGGATTACAAAGATCATGAGACAGAAGTAAAATGCTGCCAATTATCAGAAGAGGCTCAGTTTTAAAGCCGCAGTACTGGCAAGATTAAAAACCACCAAAACCATCCACAAGATATTTACCTTTTGAGCCAAGATCCTCTTTCCTTTGAAGCACTGTAGTAGGTTCAGTCAGGAGGACCTATTACAGGTCCTACCCCCGGAGGGTCATTTGGAGAACCCTCCACAAACAACATACTAGCACTGTACTCACTAGGTTTGATGTCCAGGTGCACAAGGCCAGAGTTGTGGATGTATTTGAGCCCCATGGAGACTTGTAACAATATTTCTTTCAGCTCTGCTTCTGGGAAATACTGGCCAAGCTTTGCATTCTCCAGCAGCGCATCTTGAAGACTCCCACCTAGATGAAAACAGTCAGTCTGAGACCTGACAGAGATTTTATGGAGCAGCATGTTTGAAATGGCTTCATAGGAACTATTTCCCAGAGTACTTGCAGGCTTGCTAATGGCAAACCCCAGCCAGACCAGCTCTATGTGCTCCAGTGATCAAACTTAGACATCCACATTTGGCTTCAGCCTTTCTGTTGCCTCAGAGGGCACTTGTCTTCTGCTTGCCAAGGACTGAGCAACTGCACTTCTACCTACAGCACCAAGAAGGGCTGACCTGGTAGCGATGCTGACACTGTGCAAGTGGACAGTGGAAAACAATTACTTTTGCCATGCTTGCAGGCAGAAAACAGGCACATGAATGGTGGAGCAAGGAAATTAAGCTCCCTCTAGCAGATTTTTGATTGAAGAATGTAACATTTCACACACAGAGTTTTAAAGGTCACCATGAAGGCACTCTGGCTATTTCAGGACTAGCCAATACTGTGGCCTCTCTCCCCATCAGCCTGCTTTTCACCATTTCTCCAGTAGTCTTAGATGTTCATCCACTAGAACTTGAGAAATGCATCAATTCTGCAGCAATGATCACCACATTTCATGGCTACCTCCACCAGATTTGCAGTCATTACTGCAAACAGCTATCACCATTTATTGCTAAGCCCCAAAACTACAGGAGCAGATGAAAGAGGAGAGCTATTTGCCCTCATCTTCTCTGGTAGCAAGAGGTGTCTTTTCCAATGTGTCCCAAACAGTGGCGTGGACAAGGCCAAACCCAAATAAGAGTGTACCTGCAGCATCCCATTTACAGTTTCCATCATTATTAATTGTGTTCCTCTACAGCTACTGGGCCCTTTCTTCTAGCCAAGATGCAAAGTGCCTTCATCTCAACCAGGTAGTCACTCTTCAAATTTTTACTCCTCTTCAGTAAGAAGGGATTGTTTCCAAGATATTCCAAGAGTTAGCCACTCGAGTCACTCGTATCAGGTTTTACCTGGGCTGTTCCAGACAGCTCTAAGCATTGACATGGGGAATACTTTTCCAGGCCAGCCAACACAGAGGAACAGTTAAAATGCCACAAATGAGAAGGTATTCACTACTTGTAAGACGTTGGCACCATTCAGAGCTTTTTCATATCATAAGGCCTCACTGGATTCTCCATGGAACTCTAGCCCCAGTGCAGTTTGCTTTGTTGTAAGCCAAAGCATCCCGTATTTAAACACAAAAGATTGTACCTGCACCCATCCCAAAACCTTAGCCTTTGAGAATGTCACAGCTCTTACCATTGCAGTGTTCATTTTGGATAATCATGTGATCGTCCTCTGCCCACGCCGAGTAGTAGCGCACAACATGGGGGTGATGTCCAAGGACAGCATGAGCATAAACCTCACGAAGTGCCAGGTGCCTAGAGAACCACACACAGCAAAAGCAGAGGTCACAGGATGCCCAGGTTCTGCTTGGGACCACAAGAGAAGCCCTGGTTTGCAGCCTAGCTTGAGAATGGGAAAGCAGAGCCTTTGGGCTTTTCTCTTGGGTTTTGGCAGACAGACTGGCTCCCACAGCTGCTGAAGCAAAACCCGTCCTCACCCAAATGTGCTGAGCAACTGTCAGAAAAGCCTCTCACCAAGCAAATCTTTTGTTAAAGAGGCAAAGGCAGCTTCAAAGCCTTTGCTTTAGCACACAGCTGGTCAACACAGAAGTGAGCAGTGCTGGCCACACAGCAAGGCAGGGACATACCACAGATGAACTATTTGACATTATTTTAAAGGGACTGGCTGCACAGACCCAAGGAGTTCAGGTAAGCAGTCATCTCACTCTGCAATGCATGTGGCTTCTTCCCTTTCTCAGGGATTTATATCCCGTAGTCCCAAAGTGGTAACTTACCCCACTCTCCCAGCTGGTACTTGGAAGTGCAACAGCAGCTAGTTTTTGCTTGTGCCAACCTTCAGATACCTTTAGATCCACACTCCCTCCTTCCCCATCACACCTCCCAAGAAGATGCCCATCATTTCAACTGGCAGTTTCCAGCGAGCACACTCACTCATCCGAGGATCCTGCCAGAGGCCTTTTGGAGCGTTTGATGGCGTAAACACATCCATCAAGGCGTTTGATGCACTTGTAGACAGAGCCAAATTCCCCCACACCAATTTTTTCCAGTTCCAGGAACTCCTTCTTGTAGCGGGAAACCATATTGCTCTCTTTCAGAGGATATCTCTACATGGTCACAAAAACAGCAGAGACAAGTATGAGTCGAGAGACTTGGATGATAACATCTGTCATATTCTTAGAGCTGTGCAGCACTTGCTCTCACAGAGCACCCATGTTGCTCCCTCTCCCATTCTGGCACATCCAGGCACACGTGCAGGTGCACTGTGTTCTTGAAACACTACCATTCACTTAGGCGTGTTGTGGGGTTTTTTTCTGACTACCTAACAAAGGCCATCTTGGCCTGGTTTGGCCAAGTTTTTCTGGGGGGGGGTTTGGATTTTTATTTTTTAAGTCATGACCTGCTAGCCATAGAGGTAGAAATTACAGCTAAAGAGCACTGTAGTCTAATTAGCTGTAGATGCCTATGCTTCTTTGGGTTGCTACCATCACATCTCTTCTCTTGACAGCTCTGCCCAGTTCCTTGACTCCATCAGCCATGGGTCTGTCAGGGATTAACAGCAGGCAATAATAAAATACCTGTCTTTTGCCCAATTGCTGCAGACTCAAGATGACCTGTTACCAACCTTGGTAGGTAGAAGTCCAGTGCCTCTAAATTATCCAGGCTCATGTACTGACCTTGTGTTTAAATATGAGCTGTTGCCTATTTTGAGCTCAGAAGAGATGCTCGATGCATTGGCTTAATGAGGCCTCAGCTATGTAAGGGCTGCTTTACTTTGGCAGCAGCTAAGGTTGCCTGCAGCAAGGACATTCTGCATCAGTTCAGGCTCTCATCAGGTTTGAGGCACCAGCTGTTGGCTAATGGTCTCAGATTAGCAGGTGTCAGTGTATCTGTTTGTATTGCCAGTGATTTCTCACCAGGAGCCACTTTTCCACAAAGGACTAAAAGCCTGCAGAGCAGCTGGAACATCATTATTGCTACAGTAATGGTCACTAGGGAAGTAGGAGCTGCTGGGACTGCTTGTAGAGTGATATCTACTGGCAGGGGAGATAAGTAAAGAAGAGATAAGCAGTGGAGCATGAAGTGAACAATAGTGATTTTTTTGTTTTCATCCCTCCTACATCCCTTACAGGGACTGTGGCTTGAGTTGTGTGGTGGTTTCCACAAAAACCACTGTTGTGGTTGGTGTAGAATATGGTATGGGACCTTGAAGGCTGGGGGTAAATAGTTAGTCCTCACAAACAGCAAGATGTGGCCCATAAGAAATGGAAGCCCTTCAGAACAGGTCATATTTCATGAGGCAGCTATATTTTGCAGTATCTTTAAGAACTCAGGTAATAAATATAACCTCTGAGTACATAATATAAAATCGTGGACTAAATCTAATCAGCACTCAAGCAGAACAATGTCAGCAAGTCAAAGTTATTTGACTCTTTTTTCTAAGGAAAACAGTAATTGTGTAACCCCAGGTGTTACCCGGCAGCAGATCCACTCTGCAGCTGTGGTTTTTTCGATGGAGACCAGTTTTTCTGCAATACGGGTCTCCTCGGCTAGAGGGTGCCGTTCATTCTTCCAGCAAACCTAATTATTTCACAATCACAATGCACTATTCCACCTCCTTGGGCAAGACAAGATACTTAATTTTCCTGAACAATTCCATGAAGTGACATTTTTACCTTATCTGAGCACATGTATTTAATCCAGACTTGGCTTCTTTTCCAGGAGCCAGCTGGGTGAGCAGCTACCCCCCAGATAAAACTGGGAAAAAGGAAGAAGGGACATGGGCTACCACACCAGGTGCCCAGTTCTACCAGGGCAGCAAGACAGTGCTTGCTGTCCTGTAGCTACATGACCTTGGAGGGGGACAACATGGGACTTCCCTATTACCCCAAGGCACACAAACCCCCCAGGTAGACATTTTCCTGCTGAAGGAGAGTACAGGACTGGCTGCCTTGCTTCAGAAGTTTGCCATTGTGACTACTGCAACTGAAACTCTGCCCTCAGTACTTATCCCTTAGAGATAAGAATCATTTCAGAGTTTGTTGACTCAGTGTTAACATAAAACATTCAGCCTGGAATTATTCTGTCATGGGTATTCATCCTCTGTCATGATGCCATGATTTATACTCAATGGCAGAATAAAATTTATTAAGCAATCTTTGCAAGCACCTTATCCTGTCTGTGGGGGTGAAAAAAATACACAGACACTCACCTTTGTAGGTAGCTCCTGCTTTATCTGGTTTCTTCGATCAGGATCCCTCCTGTAACAGAAGTTCAGGAAAGTCTGGATATATCATTTCAGTGCAGCAACCCAACTGAGATTTGAAATGAAAACATTTTTCAAAAGAATCTTCAGACCTTGCTTTATGGTTTAATTAAAGATGCATTTTGTACAGCATTAATACACAGCAAATTTAGAGTTGAGGCCTCAGACTGTAGTCCCAGGCTAGGAAGTCTTTGTTTCCATTTAGAAAGTCTCCATGTACCAACTCTGGTACTGCTGACAGGACAGAGCACCATCACATTCAGGGGCATCATTCTCCTGGCCACCTTATTACTGGTGAAGGAGATGTCCTTACACAACAAGCTCCGAGAGAAGGAGAGAACTGTCCCCTTTCAAGGGGGCATAATGTGCTTTCAAGGGGGATACCCAGCTGAACATCTGTTACAGTTGGAGCTATGAAAGAACCTGAACATCATTGTCGTGCACAGGTATTTGACCAAGTTTGTGTCTTGGTTAACCCAGACCAGATCCAGAACATTTGCAGGTCAGCAGTAGCCCACACCCATCTTAAAAGCTGTATTACATGCAAACATACACATAGTTTCTTGTGAGTGGTGGCTATGTACATAACTGAATTAAGCTCCACTCTACCCGTGGTGGAGAAAGCAAGAGGCACAATTTTCTCTTAGTCATAGCACTGAGGTTACCTGGAAGTCCCCCACTTGCGTTTCTGAACAAAGGAAGTGACTGATTTTTATTTAATATTTTTATTATCTTCATATGTCTGCTAACATTTGCTCTGCACCAATGAATATTACAGAAGTGGATGATTCATTGTTAGCAAATAAGTAACGATGGAGACGTTTTGGACTTATCTCCTTTAAACAGTCTCCTTCCAGCCTCTCCAATAAGAGCAGTTTACTTACAGCTCTCCTTTGGTCTTCCGCTTGCCATTAGGAACAAAGAGCATTTGTCGGTAAGACTCTGGTGTAAAGGGATTAATGTTGACATGAGGAGCTTGGGTAGAGTCATCTGAGTCAGCACCAGGAGTGAATCTCAGGTGTCGGAAGCCTTTGGGTGGGACCTTTGTCCCAGATGAAGGAAAAGCTGTCTTCGATAAGAGGCTCTGTAATGAGGAAAAAACCACCACCACCACCACCACGACAGATAAGCCAGCAAAATGTTTTTATTGCTCTGTCAGTATAAAACCTCTGCTCTCCTGCAAATCAAGAGTTCATCTCCTTTCCTCAGGACTGCTGAATCATTAAAAATGTGCATCCTTAATTTAGCCCTGGCAGTTTCCTTCTCCTTCCACAAAGTATTACAGTCTTTTCTAAGCCCTTTCAGGCTATTCCCTGCTCGCTTGGATGAGGCCTGCAGAGCCATTTTGGCAAGCACGGTCCTCAAGAGGAGCCAGCTGCTCATCTTTCCCACCTACAGAGACACAGGAATTGCATCATATGTTGCATCAACATGGAAGATCCTGTTCTGCCAAGAAGACTCTTGCATCAGTTTGGTCAGGACAGGTTTGTCAGGAGATAAAAACAGAACATCACCCAGATTGCTTTTCGGTTCCCCAGCGATAAATAGCATTACTATAGGGGAAGTTGGGAGAAATATTTTTATATGGCTACTGGCAAGAAGTGACAAGAAAACAGTTCTTGAGGCGAAAAAACAGTTTCAGAAACTTAAGTTCAGAAGGAACCTATGGATCTCCTATAGTTCAGGTTCCCAAAGACAACAGAACATTGGGTTTCACCTATTAGTCCAAAACCATGGGCTGAGTAAGACATAACTTGAGAGAAGCACCCAGCCTTGATCTGAAGACAGAAAACTCTACTTGCTTCCCATGATTTAACCCCTTCAATAATCATCAGCTTTTTGAAAGTAAGTTTGTTTTTGACTTGCTTCAGCTTCAAGAGTAGTGCAAGGTCTAACTCTTCTAGTCAAAAACCCCTGAAGAACTCAGAACTCCCCCTATCATTAAGATCAAGATACTTCTATATCGTTTTGATCCAACAGTGATCTCACTGAGTGCCTAGAGTTTCTCCCGTTTCTCATTGAAAGTTTTTGAGGATAAAAACCCTCAAGCTGCATGCAGTATCCTACGTCCACCTAATTGGTGCTGCGCTCGTGGATATAACTACTTACAGAATCATAGAATCATTTGAGTTGGAAGGGACCTCAAAGATCATTGAGCTCCCCCTGCCATGGGCAGGGACACCTCCCACCAGACCACAGGTTGCTCAAAGCCTCCTCCAGCCTGGCCTTGAACACCTCTAGGGATGGGGCATCCACAGCTTCCCTGAGCAACCTGTTCCAGTGCCTCACCACCCTCACTGGAAAGAGTTTCTTTCTAGCATCTAATCTAAATCTCCCCTCTTCCAATTTAAAACCATTGCCCCTTGTCCCGTTACTACACTTCCTGACAAAGAGTCTCTCTCCGGCTCTTCTGTAGCCCCCTTCAGACATCAGAAGGCTGCTATAAGGTCTCCCTGGAGCCTTCTCTTCTCCAGGCTGAACAACCCCAGCTCTCTCAGCCTGTCTTCATAGGAGAGGTGCTCCATCCCTCTGGTCATCCTCGTGGCCCTCCACTGGACCCATTCCAATATGTCCATGTCCTTTCTGCATTGAGGACTTCTGAGACATCCCTCTATTTCTGGACCATACTGGTTTATTATGATCCTGAAAATGCTTCTTGATCACATTCTCAAGCTCTGGTCTGCATCTCCTTGCTCTCAGATGGATATATTAAAAGCAGCACATGTCCCAGCCCAATTTACCCAGAAGCCTAGAAGGTCTGTAGAATTGTGGCTATGTTCTAGTCTTAGCCACAAGTCAAGAAAGGAATCTAAAATACCACTGCAGCCTGATGATGTATACGTGCAATTCCCATCTGCTCTTCTAGAGCTCTATTTTGTAATCAAGCAGACTTGTCTCCTGTAACATCATCTGAGGGTAGCTGCTTCCATAACTACCTGCTACCATAACTACCTGCACAATCTGCTCCAGGATTGGATAAGTCTACAAAATATAGTCGTCTGCCTCCTCTGCCATTCATCCTAGCTGGGGCCTCGGCACTCATCTGTCTGCAGTCAGATGTGGCTCTGCTTCTCACCTTCAAATGTTCCAAGATCAATGCTCCCAGACACATTTATAAGCTGATTGAGGTCTCTTAGAGCTTATCTTCTGCAACACGCTCGGAAACCAAGACCTTTCTCCCACAAGTGGCAAAGGAAAAGAAATGATTCAGTGCAATTGCTGCTCATGAGCTACAAGGTGACAACTCACAGGCAGCATGTCGTGAAGCACCCAGCCAACGTGTTACCTACACAAGAGCAAACAATGAGGAACCCTGCACTACCAGCAGTTCCACCGGGGGTGGAGACTTCTCACCTATTGTCAGGTGAGACTCAAGGGAAACTTCTTATAAAGGGTCCCTGCAGGAAATTCTTGGACTGATGCCATTTAGAGCCACTCTCCCCTAGAGAGCAGCAGGCCATTCTCAGTAACTGTGGCCACAGGGTTATCCTTCTCTCCACATATTCAGGTTTCTGGAGGGGAAGAGAAGTCAAATCCTACCTCAGAAGCACTAGAGGATCTGATGTTCTAGGTACCACTTAAACAAAGGAGCAAGCAGTCTCTATCAGGAGAGCAGGAATATTAAGAGAGGCCTGAAAGAGCTACATTTCATGATGCCTCTTGAATGCTAGAAGCCAGTGCACGCAGCAGAAGTCATCCAGGAACAGAGAAGCTGGCGCCAAGTACCCACTTGTGCTTACAGAAGACAAAAAGCATTTAATACAAGTAGTATTATATAGAAAACAAAAAGGTATTATATCCTATACAAGAAGTTTCACAGAAAATAGGGGCTGGGATCATTCTCCCAAGAAATTAGCTCCATAAATTACATTTTAGGAGAGTGACACAGAGGAAGATGGGCTAACTTTCTTCCACAAACACGTTAAATTGCTACCCCTTTCACAGGGAATTTGCTACCCTGAGAACAAATTCCTCCTTTTCCCAAGTTCACCGAGCAGCTCAGTTTCACACAAAAAGAGCACCAGCATCACAGGACAACAAGCAGGGTGGAGGCAATCCAGACTCGCCAGACAAAGCACACCCCAGCCACAACACCATTTCCAACCTTCTCTTTTAAAACCCAGTGTTATTCAAAAACGTGCTGAGCAGAGCAGCCCGGGCAGCTGCCTGTCTCCAAGCTCCCCCTGGAACGAGGTGTTCCTTGGAAAGATGTATTTATCCCTCAGGGAGCATAGTCCTCCCAGCGCTCCCCTAAGCAGAGCATGGCAAGCACACAGGCAGCCAAGGCACATGGTTGCTTGGGTTGTTTGGGGTTTTTTTTGAGGTCAGACTGGCCCAGCACCAACTAATTGGTTTTAACAACAGCTCAGAAGGAGTCAAGACACTTGCTCCCACTCCCAGATTTCTGTTCACGCTCACAGAATAACCCTTCCATAGCAAAGGAGCTCACAGTCTGGGTTTCTAAGAAAAGAGTAGACACTGACAACAGTAACACTGGGCTGGCAATAGATCCCCTGACCAACCCTGGCTGTTCAGACACAGAGAAGATACGTGCCATTACCTTGGGTGTGTGGGGGGTGTCACACAGCTGCAGCTTTTTCCAGGTGATGTGCAACGGCGTCTCGGCCTTGCCCCGGCTCTCACTCCCCACTGGGGAAGAACGCAGGGTAGGACTCACCCAGGCTTTTGTCCTGCTCAGGAAAATCTCACTGAGCTTTCTCTGAGGGGTTGCTGGCAAAGGACTACTCTCTTGCCACTTCTGGAACTCGCTGCTCCTGGGGGGGCTCGAGCTCAGAGCATCCTCCTCCTCATTTATGCTTCTGTCTTCACTCTCTTCACCACAGCTGGAAAAATCCAGGCGCTGAATGAACTCATTGCTGCTTTCCCAGTTATCCATTTCCACCACCCTGTGAAATGGAGCAGGTGGAGCTGAGACTGGCCTGCTCTGTTAGTGGGAGAAGAAGAGTGTTATTTGCAGAGGCAGACTAACCACCCTCTTCCTTACCTTATCAGGGACTTAAGTTCTACTCACCCCGTGCACTCCCCCAGCCCAATCCTACAAACACAGGAGCCTTTATCACTCCTAGATGTCACCCCAGAATTAGCAAATACAAATCCCTTCAGTTACTGTTCATGTAACAATGACAGATTCTGCTTTTCATCTTGAGATACAACTCAGAAGTCACTGCCTTTCTCAGTAAAGCTCCAAGGCAACTTCTCCACCCACCAGTACTTCATCCACTACTCTCATCACACATAGAGCTAGAATACCCCAAACAACAACACATACGAGCCTTCCCCTCATCCTTTTCTACCCTAAATTTCTCAATAAGAGCAAAAGAACTTATGCTACATACAGCTGTAAAAGCAGAGGGTGCCCCAAGCAGGTACTGGATACCCTACAGACAACCCTTTGCCTGCCCTGGAGCATTTATAAGAACCCCCCACACCTGGGCCATTGCTAATGGGAAACATCTGGAGCTTGGCAGCAGCTGTGCACAATTGCCTGTTGCCTAGGGAATTGGTGACTGAGGGGTTTTGCTGTGGATGTGGATTTGCTGTGCCAGCAACCAGCTCTGAAGAGAGCAAGGGTTCCCTCTGAGTCATCTCCTTGTTTCTGCAAGCTCTTCCCTCCTCCAGCTTCCTGGGGCCTACGGGGAGGTGATGTTTGGTGACAGCCAGCCTGCTCCATGTTAATCCCATCAGAGATGCAGCCTTCGTGGGCTTTACCTGTATAAGTGATTAGCCTTGTGATGATGGAGGCCCCCTGTGCTTCCATCTTTTAAGTCTGAATTTCACCTTCTACATGTGGATGTGGATTAGTTTGGACAAGCCTTGCAGCTTGCATGGGGAGTAGCCCAATTTATAACGTGCTAGACTTCAGGAGAGAGTTAGGGACCAAACACAGGTCCTTGTTCCCATCTTGAGGTTTCAAGGGAGAGGAGAGAGAAGCTGGCTGTGTCAGCAAAGGCAGCCTCCCAGGCAGGGTCAGTGTCTCCTCTTGCTGCACCTCTTTGTAAAAAATGGGGATCCTTCCATGCCTCTGTGAGCCTGCGTTTCGGAGAGGGACCGGAGCGAGCTCTAACTGACCGGGAACAAGATTATGGCAGCCTTTTTTTCTTAGCATTGAGGAGAGCTGCCAGAAGGGCGTGCAGAAATTGGAAGTGGCCACAGCCCAGAGGAGATGGGGCTTTGTCAGAACCAACACGTGCTTCCTGGTGCACAAGTCAAAGGGAATTCCCACCAGAAAATAAAGGGGCATCTCAATCGGAGGTCACTCCACCCTCCTAACCTGGGTTTTGAATGAAAAATATGGCCATACTGCTCTCTGAAGTTGCCTCTTAAGACCCTGACAAGCAATTCATTTGCTACAGGGCACCAAAGCTGTTTTAGGAGGACCGTGCCAGGAGCTCTGGCCCTGATTATCAACCCAGCAATGAAACTCCTTCAGACCACAGTTCTCAACCCCAACTGAAACATACTTTTTCTTTTTCGTCAGGGTTTATAGGGAGTATCCATTTTTCTAAGGAGGAATGTGATCTGTAAAGGAGAAAAGTTGAACTTGCTGTGTAAAGAAAGCCCAACTTGTTCATCTTGCATCTTCTAGCTAAAAGCCACCACATTTTCATTTCTTTTTTTTTTTTTTTTTTTTTCCTGGAGGACTATTCAAAAACCTGATGACAATTTTCTTAACCCTCTGTTGGAGGGAAAATGTGTCCATTTTCTTTCAAAGGAGAGTTTGTTTTTTTTTCTCCTGAAAGGGTCATAGTCTCTCCTGGCCTAAGCCTTTCCAATTTTGGTGAGATGACAAAGTAGAAAATGTTGGCCTTTGGTTTGGGCACTTATTTAACAAACACTGTGCCCTCAGCAGGCCCAGGTTGCCGGCCAAAGCAGTGTCAATACCTCCGGTGCCACTGGATCTCTTGTCCCCAGGAGGGTCTTTTTCACCAAAAGCCAAGAGCTTGGAGTGTGATGACATTTCATGTTATCGTGGAGCCAGCCCTCCCTGTCACTGGCCTCTGTCCCCGCTGTGTCACCTCCCTCGTGCTGGGGTGACGCTGGTGTGACCACGCAGCAGAGGGGACCCAGGGAGGGCTCTGCACCACAAATAGCCCTGAGGGAAGCGGAGGAATTTTCTTACTTGGACCTTGTTTCTCCTGCCTGGAATTCTGGGGGACAGACTCACAAGTGTGCCAGCGCCACTGCGGGGATGAAGGAGAGAAACAAGCTGTCACTTCAGCATCACCGACACGCAAAAAAACCCCCAAAAAACTCATCAAAACGAAGCTTGGCACTGACTATATGGTTAAAGCAAAGCATGTGGCCAAGTATGTGCAGAATCTGGGTTTTCTTTATACGGTAACAAAATATTGTGCAGGGTTTGTTTTTTTTCTTCTCCATCACCTTCCATGGAAAACTCCATCTGCTGATCACCACCTACTGCGGTTTATAGCTCTGCAAAGTAAACTTGTGCATGGGCCTTGTGAAACAAAACGCCCACGCGCTGTTGGAGCTGCCTAAAATGAGGCTCACAGCAAATGGACGCTAACGCTACCAAAAAAACCCCAAAAAACCTCCAAACCCACTGCTGAGGAGACTCGATGATGAGTTTCTTGATGGTGCGTTGAACGCTCAGAGCTGCTCAACAGGAAAAAAGTTAGACGATGAAGGCTTTTGTGACAATCTCTTCCCTTTAATTGCGGCCTGCTTAATTGGGTAATCCAATTAATCAGAAAGTCCTAGGGAACCAAGTTAAACCTAATGATACTGAATGCCATTGGTGGTAGCATAACGAGGATGGTAATTACACAGAAGCTGGCTGCCTGTGGATGCCCTGGTCGTGCTTGTGTCTCCATCATTCAACCTCCAGCTGATTCTGCACGTTCCTCTGAAAACTTTCACATCCTTCTATATGTATGTGTATATAGAGAATTGTAGAATCATCTAGGTTGGGAAAACCTCTTGGGATCATCAAGTCCAACCATCTACCCTACTCTACAAAGTTCTCCCCTATACCATATCCCCCAACACCACATCTAAACAACTCAAACTCATCCAAGGATGGTGACTCAACCACCTCCCTGGGCTGTCTATTCCAGTGTCTGACCACTCTTTCTGTGAAATGTCCAGTCTAAACTTACCCTGTTGCACCTTGAATCCATTCCCTCTTGTTCTGTGTACCTCTTGTCTCTGTACCTGTGAGAAGAGAGCAGCACCAACCCCTCTACAATGTCCTTTCAAGAAGTTGGAGACAGTGGTGAGGTCACCCCTCAGTCTCCTCTTCCTCAAACTAAACAGTCCCAGCTCCCTCAATAGTTCTTCATACAACTTGTTCTCCAGGCCCTTCACCAGCTTCGTTGCCCTCTTCTGCACCTGCTCCAGCACCTCGATGGAGTCCACATGCGGGCCACGAAGATGATTAAAGGCCTGGAGCATCTCTCCTACGAGGAGAGGCTGAGGGACGTGGGTCTTGAGAAAGCTTAGGGGAGATCTAATTAATGCAGGAAGAGAGGGGTGGTCTTTTCTCAGTGGTGCCCAGTGACAGGACAAGAGGAGATGGGCACAAACTTGGGTATAAGAAGTTCCACCTAAACCTGAGAAGGAACCTCTTTCCTGTGAGGGTGGCAGAGCCCTGGAACGGGCTCAGAGAGGTGGTGGAGTCTCCATCTCTGGAGACATTCCAAACCCACCTGGACAACTTCCCCTGCTCTGGGTAGACCCAGAGGGGTGTGTGTGGTGGGTTGATCTCCAGAGGTTCCTTCCGTTACCCCATGGGATTCTATGAGATCTTTCCTGTCTCGAGGTGCCCCAAAAGTGGACACAATACAATTACGTATATATTGTTTATAGAAACGTAAACCCCGCCTCTCTATGGGCAGCGCCGGCACCGGGGCGGGGACGCACCGGGAAGTGGGGGGGGGGGATGGACGCGGGCTGGGCCTGGGCCTGCG
>BJBW01011501.1:0-21335 GCA_004320125.1 Scolopax mira
CAGAGCTGGAATCCAGTTCCCATCGGTTGCTGAGTCCAGTCTGGGACTTCCCCAGTGCCTGCTGGTGACAGGACTGTCACCCTGGGAGCTTGATACGGTTTTGTATATATTGTATCCATTTCATTATTTTCTTCTTTTTATTTTAATTTTAATTCTTCATTAAAGTAGTTTAGTTCATTTTAAACCTCTGTATCTCCTTATCTCTTCCTCTCCTCTCGTTTTGGGGGGGGAAGGGCCATCTGTTGGTCCGGTTTCAGTGATTTCAGCTGAAACCACGACACTATCACAGCTGCTTCTTCTTCCCTTATCTCTCATCCGCCTTAAAATTATTTACAAGCAGGCCTAAGTTTTACAAGAAGGGAAAAGAGATTGTAGGGGCCTTTTACATACTTAAAATATTGAAAATACTCTGCTTGCAAAGCTATAAACCAGAATGTTCTGAAGCATAAAGAAGCAACAGTTTCCTTCCCTCCAGTAGATTTGACTTTCTAAAAGGCTTTTTGTCAATTTCTGATAGGACACTCAAAGAAAATGTGACAGCAAACACAGCCATCATTTCATTTTGTGAAGTCTTAGCAGTACAGAGTGCTATACACTTTGATTCAAATTTACTCGGTGACCAAATCTCCACTAGTACTCTGTGCTCAGCTCTGATTCTCTAACGTTTTGATGTCTGACTTTTGTGAGACCGAATTGCCAAGCATCTTGCATCTTCCAGGACAAGCCTTTCTGCCTTGCCTTGTACTTCCCTCTGTCTTGTTCATATACTGACCCAGAGTTCACTTTCCCCAGGCAGGAGGCAAACTCCTTCTCTCATCAATGAGCATACACTCACAGTGTATAACAGGAGTGCCATATAGGCCTTGGCATTAGAAAAAATACTGCATACAACTCAATGGACAACCTTTCTTGTGCAGTTAAATTTAATGTTAATTCTAAAAGCAGTGATAGCATGTGACATATCTACTAACCTTACAGGACAAGCTCACAGCATGCTTGGAAGTTAACATATTTTCTAGCTCACTGCTATTAAAAAGTCTTTTCCAGCTTGACTGGAGTTTACGAGCAATAATTAATGGATTCCCTGGCCAATCAATTGCTTATAATTGAAGGAGAAAAAATTAAGCGCAAGCATGGATACCACCTGACTTGGTATAGTTAGGTAAGGGACGTTGTTATCTGAAAAAAGGTCAAAGCATAATAATGGCAAGGAAAAAGAAAAGTATTTTGGTGATAAATTACGGAATGCAAAAGAGAGTGGTATTTCAGATAGCAAGGCAGTAGTTACTAGAAGATTGGCCATGGAGAATAACAGGGTGCAAGGAACATTAGAAGACATGTGAGGCTAAAGAAGAGCTGAAGTTCAAGAACTTGAAGTGAAGAGGGACCAAAAAGGGGACAGATTATCCCAGCTCTGTCACCTCCACTCCCTCCAAAAGGACAGTGAAAGAATAATCTGATGGAAGAGAACATTAAAGAAACTTATGATATGATATGTGCACAAATATTGGTTGAACATATTGTTTGAATACCTAGAAGTGGACTCTAAAAGTTTACAGTACTATAGGTATCAAACTTAAAGAAGTGTTAAAAGAAAGGAGAGAAGGATACATGCAATGTAAACTTAATAATGGATTTAACAATTAATGAAGTTCAGTTTCAGTTAGACACTGACCAGATTTCCAGTGGTATAGTAGATGTCTGTTAGTACATGTGTGTCGGGAACAGAGAATTCTAAAGTGCCTAGAGAGGCTGGGAAAAAATTAAAAATGTGCAAATAACAATGATGCTTTACTCTGAATTACTGCACTGAAGTGTTTTTATTGCATTTCCTGAATACTAACAAAAATAAGCATGAAAAAAAAATCCTTAGATTGTGTTACTTTTCTTCATTGAGCCTCACTTAACTCATTAGGATCATAGCAGAGCTTTCTGTTTCAATGTCTAAGCTCTTTTGTCAATCAAACTATAGCAAACAATATTTTAGTTACATGGAGTAAAATGTATGGATCACAGTTTTCAGAACACCCTTTGGCTATTCACAGTCTCCTTCAACTGTGGAAAACTGGTTAACTCTCAATACTTACATGGCATTTTTATGTTCAGCTATGTCTGTAAAAATGCTAACTAAAACTCAGTTTTCTAATGTTTGCTGCTTACAAAAAGCACAATACATGCAAAACAAATAAATAAACAGAAAAAAAAGGGTAAGATAATATGATAATATTCTTATCTCCACAGAGAGATTTAATTTAATACAATGGCAGATGTTGTTGAAGCACTTTAGTATGCTCTCATAAATAGTTTATTCCATTTCTTAGATACTTCAGATATTCTAATATCAACATCCTCTCCTTGCGCATAAAATTTTGCTCAAAGCTTTCCAAGGGGCAAGAGTCAAAAGTGGAGGAGCCCTGTTGGCTATTGTCAAAACGTCATGTATGTACCCTTTTCAGCTCCACAATTTCTTCCTCTGCTCCTGACCCTGCTTCAAAAATGCATTTCAAGTGGCCATGCAGAAGGGTGTCAGGGAAGGGACCAGCTGCTCCCCAAAGGCTGATGAGCCAGGAGTCATGTTTTGGCTGGTGTGAACACTGAGGACACTGACAAGGAGTTGGGATGAGGAACAGCAATCCCAGGTCAGGATCAGGACTAGAGAGAGTGGCCAGTGTCAGGCACAGTCCAGTCAGGAGACAGTCAGAAGTCAAGCCCCCCAGCCAGCACGTCTGGGTCAGGGGGAGGACGGGTGCCCGGACATCTACTCAGACAGCACAGGCAGGAACCTGCCTCTGGTGAAGAACAGCTTCCAAGGGAGGGGTGAATGAGTTGCTGAATTAATAAAAACTAAGATTTGGCTGATTGCCTGCAATTGATCTCTAACCTGATAGATGCTTTTGTTCTTTGGTGGTTTGTAGTAAAAATAATTTCTGCCATTCACTTTTCATCCTGTGGTCTGTGTAAGAATCTGTGAATGTCCTCTCACAAGATACATTTTGTACTGAGTTTTGAAAAAGAAGATGTCTGTACTGATGCAAGCACAACTTCCCCATCTGATGGCAATTGACACTGTCAAGCAGCCTTCTCAAAGCAACTTGAAGCAAAGACCCTCAGGACTAAGCAGCAAGTAAAGCCTTTTGAGATCTTTCGCTTGTATTTTCAGAAAATTAGTTTTAAATGTTACATGGAAATTGTAAGGAAAATAAACATTTAATTCCTTTAAAATTAAAAACAATGGGAAATTATTTGGGAACCATGGACTGCTGTGAGAAAACACCTGGTTAATTCTCCCTCTTGTCTTGACCAGGAGTCATTTGCTTTTTGTGCTTTGCAATGCGGAAAAGCCAGTTACTACTATGCTCTGGAAAATAGAAGACCAGGTGTGTTGTCACCTGCATGTCCCAAGAGCAGGTCTATCAAATCATAACCAGGTGGACACAAACCTCATGAACATGAGGTGAACATAAGGATTATACAGTTGTGTAGCCCTTCTGTGGAAAGGATCCTGAGGAACTGAAGGAAACTGAGATCAGTCATCATCTCTACGTGCTTTCTCCTCTTCAGTTGAATACATGTCAATGACAACTTTTCTATTCAGGCTGCAGTGTTTCCAGGTTGCTCCTTTTGATTCACGGGGCTGTAAATCAACTCTATTGTAATTTCAGAGCCAGCTTCCAGCTCTCCATGCAATTATACTGGCTCATTATAATAGAGATCAGGTAGTGTAGCAAGACTTAGCAAAGTCATGAAAGCTAGGAAGTCCCAACACTACATTGACATCAGCTTTCAATCCCTGAGTAATAACATAAGAAATGATTACTACATGGAATATGTAGCTCAATTTTGATTCCTTGTCTTATTCAATTTTAAGGGTGTTCACACTCCAAAAAATGTTAATGTTAGTTTTATGAGCTTGATATATCAGCTGCTTATTCCTTTCTCATCTGCATTTTCTTATGTATCAAGAAATCCGAATGTAGAGTAGATAGTCTTATAAATGATAAGTCTCAATGTCACTTGCCTTGCATTTAAATTTCTTTTCTGTCTCTCCATACCAAATTACATAACCCCAGAAATCAAGGTGAGCTTTAGCTTTCACATTTTTATGGCTTCCAAATTGCATGGCTAATGGCCACATCTGCTTTTATGTAAGCAGTATACTTCGCCCAAGTAATGGTAATGCTAACAGCCAAATGGGTCATTCCCCACACATGTTCTAATTTTCAAGTTACTCTATTCCACTTTACCATAGCAAACAAGGCAAGCAAAAAAAAAAAAAAAAAAAAAAAAAAATCATTATTGAGTCAGTACCTGCTACTTATGAAGAAATAAAATCTCGTCAATAGTTTCTATCCTCACACTTACTCTCTGCTTCTACATGTTCATAAATCTAGTACATTCTTTTCCTCACTCACGAAGAGCTGCAATATTCTCATATTCTTTCTATACACGTCCCAGTCCTATTGCTGTCAGTAAACTTTTATTTTTGCATTACCCTCTCTACCTTCCACTATTTCCTCAATAGTTTCACTCACCTCAGCATAAAAAAATAAAAAAAAAATCAGGAATCTGGTTTTACATGTAAATGTCCACATTAAACAGATTGCCTCTGTCAATTTATTTTTCGCTTCACAGCTCTCCTTTCTTTCAGCAGCAAACAGTTGTCTTGGTGACTCCTACATCAAAACAACCTACAAAATATGGACCATTACCTCTTCTTTCTCTTTCCACATCTTTTAAAACATTAACTACAAGCAGGCAAGAGTTTGGGGTGGGTAGGAAGACGTCCTCCAGAGACTTTACCTGCATTATTTTGCACTTCTGTAGGCATATTTTCAGCATGTTCTACTTTGCAACAAAACTCCATTGAGACTAGAATAAAATAATATCCATTTTTTTGTTAATACATATATTCAATTACAATTAATACGTATAGGCATGCAACAATGGTTTATCTGCTTTATTATAACTCTTTAGGGATGTCATCTGACCTTCCCAGATTAAGTGGTCCTAGGCAGTAAAGCAGACAGTATCTCGCACAACACATCTGATGAACTCCACCGATAGATACCTCAATATGGACAACAAACTACTCTTTTCTTTCTGTTTCAAGTTGAAGCATTTTGACAGTGCCCCATCACTAAAGGTCATCAAATTAATGTGCAGCGCTCAACATGGGCATGGAGGCAGGCCAGTTTGAGATAGACATTCAACAGTCAGTAATAACAGGCAAAGGGAGCCTTGAAAAATGGGAATTTGGTCTTATGGCCCTTTTAGTTTGTGCTTGGAAAAATCTTTTGTAGGAACATATTCTTTTTCTGTGTTACGATGGCAACAAGAAGCATCACATACCCAAAGTTTCCACCTGGAAGACAGGCTCAAAAAACAATATATATTTACATGTAGAGGAACATATTTATTTTTCAAGTGCTCCAATGACCTCAGGGAAGTGAAGACAGATGCTTTCTTATGTTGGACGGTGTATTGCTTACATAGAAGGAGAATTACTGCAATACTGTCCAAACCACACCATCTTACAAACACTTGAAAAGCTGTGCAAAATTTAGTTTTGGTGTTCTGTGAGGTTTTTTCCCTCCCTCCTTCTAAAACTTCAGGTCCCAAAGATGCAAAATTATTACTTTGCCTGTCATTAGAGGAAGACCAGATAAAATGCATTCTCAGCACTTGCAGATCTAGAGAAGAGCCCGTGATTGTGAACAATCTAGATTCCAGAGCCACCAGACAAATTAAATTGTTTGACTTTAATATCAGCCTCATGATTATTATTATTTTTTTAATCAGCCTCAGTTGGTAAAAGTGCTGATGGAAGCCAGAATCTGCAAGTTCTGGACTATTAGTAACCACATAGCACACAAGAAAAATGAAGAATAAACTGGAAGCTGCCCAACACTGTCTTAACTCTGCATGCAGCTCTTTGATAGGAACATAAATGTGTCCAAATCAGCTACAGGTGGTGAAGAAAAGGTTGCTGGTTGTTGAATATCTTTTGGCTCTCTGCCCTGAGGATATTTTTTCTCCTAGTTGTCAATTGGATGGGAAATAGATACGGGTAGCAGGTAAACAGTTTCTGGATATTGTCTGTTTTAAGAAACAAATCCCAAGCACAGCTGTATTTGGCAACAGAAGAACTGAGTGAATTCAGAGTGGAAGTTTTGACAATGTTCCATAAATTATTGTTCAAAAATTTGCAAAAATTATGCAGTCTGTAATAACTTTCTACAAAAAACATAATTAATTAATGAGGTTCTCAGAAAGGTACTATAACAACAAAAACAGTAGAGACTGACCTATTGATTAAATGTTTCTAAATTGTACTAAACCATTTACACAACTTTCATCATTATTGCCAAGTTAAAAGAGTCAGCTTCCAAATACCTAAACCAGAAGTTGACGCAGGAGCTGTTCATGTGAAAGCTGAGTCCTGCATATACAAAATGATAAAGAAAAAAGACTTGGAGTAAGACACCATTTCATCCACATGGCCATTGTCTCATTGTGCAAGGCAGTTTGGTCAAGTGTATATTGGACATAAATTGAGATAGTTTGGGGTTTTTTTGAGGTCTTTTTTGACATTTTCAGGGAGGTGGTCAGATTGTTTGACAACATTGTACAGAAACGTAAGGGTAATATTTATTATACCCTCATGACTTTTACAGCCTTCTTACTGGCACATGTGTGGGCTTGAGCTTTTGCAATTGCTTATTCCTGTAATAGACAGTATATTGAATAAAGAAATATTGACTATTTATATCGAAAAATATAAAAAGAAAATAGCTCTGCCAACCACACAATACGGAATATGAAACGTCATAATATATTAATTTACCATTGACAGTATTCTTAACTACTAATTTCCTCTTTTGGAGTTCTTCGTATGTGAGCAGAGCATTTATGAATGAATGTCATTTATTCTTACTTCATTAGCTTTTCCTTTGGCCTGTATCTTCTACCCCACATTCACTTGCATCATATTCCCCCTTCATGTTTACCTATCATTTTTCTCCAACTTTAACTGTACCAGAAAGTACATTCTTTGTTCCAAATAATAAACTTAGATTAGACCTACCTGCACCAGACTGCAAATTTAAGTCCGTGCTCATAAAATTGTGCTTACATGTCCTCCTAAATCATCTGTTGCAATATACGTATCTATATATTACAAATTTATATGCCTAAAAGGTAGAAATTCATATCCCTGTGTTGTGAAAACTCGGGACTTCAAAAAGAAAGAACAAGCCTCCAGGGATGTGCATCCTGGAAGATAATCCTTATATATTCCCAAATTAATTGACTTTTTTTCCTCCACCCCCTTCATTGTCTTCAGGTAAAAAAAAGAAAAAAAATCTGATGCAGTTTATAGCTGTTTTTTAAAGATTTCCATCCATGTTAATACTCACAATATTATTTTTCAATTCCAGTTTAGTAATTCCCAAAATGTATGCAGATGGTATCTGAAAAACTGGAATTTTTTAATAAACAGGAAGGAAAAAAATATAATTATGACATTGAAGGCATTAATAACAATAACAGATCTGGGATATTTTTCTATATCTATCTATATCTAGCAGATCATTACATTTTTCTATAATTTAAGGACAAATTGCAGTAATTATCTGGGTGCTGTGGGTTTTTGCACATGGCCTTATTTGTCTAGGTCAATGGAGCTTGTCCAACTTCCACATTTGTGAGCCATTTACTGCTACATTCATTAGGGCATATGACCCAACTGAGAATAGTTAACGAATTGTAATTGAAGCTGCTGAAGTTAGACATTATTTCCACTAGTGCTTCAGTTCTAGCATGTCTCAGTTGAAAACATATTTTGGAGACACAAAGATGATCGGAGCATCTAGCATACAAGAAGAGATCAAGAGATCTGGAACTGTTCAGCCTGGAGAAGAGATAGCCAGAGGGGAACTCAGACAAAGGTACAAATACCTGATTAAGACTATTAAAGGAAGATGGAGGAAAATGCTTTCCAAAGTCACCCAGAGACAGGACCAGGGACAATGGGCACAAATTAAAATACAAGAAAGAAGAAAAAACAACAAGGAAAGATAAGAAAAATATTTTTTTAAGAGAGAGCCTTGACTAATATTGAAATAGGATACCTAGAGTGGTTATGAAGTCTCTGTCCTTGAAGACACTACAAACCTAACAGTGCTGGGCAACCCACTCTAGCAAAGATTGTTTGAGTGAGTGGGTAGATGCTTGCCAGCCTCAACCATGCTGTAGAGAGAAGGAGAAGAAAAGAAGCAAAGGGAGAAAGGGAAAAAAGAGAGGAAGAATAAATGAACTAATTAAGGAAGGAAAGAAGTAAAGAAATTAAAAAAAAAAAAAAAAAAAGGAAAAATCAGAACACAGCAGCCACTCAAATTGGAAAACATGTTTGTATGACCATCTTGTAACATAAGGATGGGCTCATTTCTTACTTTATATATCTCTTCAGCAGCTCTGTATTGAATCCTGCAACCCGTAGGTGCAGACAAAACATTAAAAAGTGAGAAAGGTAACAATTATATGACTGTTTTCCTTTAAACCCTTCCCACAGATCCATGAGTGATGTATAAGAGGAATAGGACCAGATACACCTCCTCTCTGTTGAGATGTTTGTACTTTTAGATTCTTCATGAGGTGAGCAATTTTAGTTAGAAGTTTGTGGAAGTGCTTGATTTTTACAGATGGAATTGCTAAATGCATAAAAGATATTTCTGGATTCAAAGACCTTTCCCAGGTTTATTCCCAAATTCTGGTAACATCTAGTCAATACCTGGCACTTTCAGGTGGTGCCTGTCATATTCCTGAGTTTTCTTAGGAGGCAAATCTAAAGTTTTCCCACCTGGAATATTTGCACCAGAAACTTCTGCAGCAATAGCAACACTAGTGAAAATTACTTGATCTTACAGAACTGTCCATTTCATCTCTTGGCATCCTATAAATATCACCTTTATAACATGTTTAGAACAGAGGGATTCATAATCCTAACTGCTATTATGAGCCCTGAACACAGAATAAAGTAAATCTGGTGTTTTTTCTCAGCTCATATTTATTGAACAGAACAAAAGGATTTCATTTCTCTGAAGGCATTTTATTGGCCTAATTACTAAAGCAAATCTGTTTAGCTTTTCCAGCTGCAGTAAAAACAGAGCCCTCAAATAGCTTGGGGCTGGTGTTCTCCAGCTCCCTTCAGGTGAAAATAAGACCCACTTACTCTCCAGAGATGTGCCAATGCTAGCCTGAAGACACCACTTCAGTTTGCACAGCTGTATCAAACTGCTGTATCAACTGGATTTATTAGTACATTGGTCTATATATCAAGCAGGCACACAGAGTTTAGTTCCAATCTAGGCAAATAGTTGAACACCCTGTCAAGTAAGCACTACAAACTAGCATCAAAAACATGTTAAACAGGTAGTTATGAAAAGCCAGCTCATTTATGCTCATTATGGAAGACAATCTCAACATATTAGTCTGCTGTGCAGTGATATTTATGGGATTGAGAATACAGATGTCAGGACTCAAATCTATAGAGGCAATTTTTTCTCTCTGCTGGCAGATTAATAAATTAATTTTGACATGCATTTCAAGTTATCTGCCTTCCCTGAAATTCCTGGTCTCAGAGCTATGCAAAATTCTAGTTTGTTGTGTTTTTTCTCATAGGATTATTCTCAAGGATTTGACAAATTCTTTCCACCTACTTTTTATTTATATGTATGCTACCCAATAAAGTCATAGAACAAACTTATCCAAACTTTATCTTTGTAAATGGAAATATAATAATTTTCAGCCCAAGAGAAAAGCAAGCATCCAAATTCCTTCAAGCCTTTAAAGCTTTCCTAAACATAGTCAAGTTTAACACATTAGATGAGAAGCATACCAATATTAGCCCAGTTTAGATCGAAAGTCAGTAAAAGGGAAATCAAATTACTTTTTCTCTTGGTCTAAACTATGACTCATATCTCCACTGATATATCCTTCCAGACTTATCCAGTGGAGCTTACATCTGCTAATTTATAAGTTTCATAGACATTGTTATATTGTGCATTTCCAATAAACTAGTTTACGTACTGTACCATCACTTTCTCAGAAATATCCCACTGTTTTCTATGTGCATGTGCATGAGATGTGCATCTTTGTTAAAACACTTAGATGTAACTTTGTCTTTACTGTAAACTTTGCAAACCAGTGTCTGTCAGGTTTTACACAGTTTCCCTGTGTTGAGCAGATTGATGGAGCCCCTGTACTGAATATCCCAATGTAGAGGGAAAAGCCTTGGCTTCTATCATTTCTTCCCCTTTCAGTGGAACTGTAGATACCATTGCAAACACAGTGATCATCTTAATCTCAAATTGCAAGTACACTGGTAGAAAATTGAATCAGACCTAAAGCACACTAATAGAAGAAACAATTATATGACATTTGTTACAGTGATTACCCCCTCCTAAAATAGACCATAGTTGTAATAGAAAAGTCTTGAAGAAACTGTCAAACATGATTTAAATTGAGCTGTATGACTATAAGAAGAACAGTCTTCTATTTTCTTCATCTTCTTTTTTTCTCAGAAAGAATCTGAAAAATCTGATTTCAACAAAAAGCAATTTCTCTCTTCCCTCCAGAAAAAAACACAAACTCAGGAACAGAAAGGTGTTATCTGTATATGCAAATCCTCAGGAAATAAGAGTTTCCTTACAGGTGTGGTTAACATCAGAATAATTCCTTTCATCTTACAATTGTGAATATGGGGAAAGCTCACAGCCCTCACAAAATACAAAGTACATGAATGTTTATTTTTCTGATGAAAACGTGCTTAGAAACTTTTCTCTGTAATGGTCAAAATCAGGCTATGGATGTTATATTTTGCTTAAAGAATAACTAGAAAACAACATTGCTTCTTTAGGACTGCCTTACATGATCATGTCCTGGAGGAATTTGTTTCACTACAGCTGGTTACAGCCCTGAAGGTACTAATAAGCTGCTACAGCCCTGACAAGCCTCCTCTGGGGCCTCCTCTAATGTTTCTTGCTGCCCAAGGGGATCCCCTGCGGTTCCAGTCCTGGTATAGCCAGGCTGCAGAACTACATCTTCTCTATTTCTTCAAGTTTCTGCCTTGAAGGCTTGAGAAGTCTGCTCTTCTCCATTTATCTGTCTCTTCTGTAGTCATTTATTAAGCTAATAGCTGATTTCAGGAAAATTTGGAAAAGAAAATAGGTTTTCTGCAAGCATTGGGAAGATGAGCAGCTGTTCTGGAGGATGGGGCAGAGGGAGCACCTGACACTCTCACAGAGGCACAGGAATTGACGGTGAAGTGTTCAACTTGTCAGCAGCCAGCTGTGCCAGCACCACATGTGTAGCTGATACCATCTGTGTTGTCTCCTGCCTATCAAACAGGTCATCCAGGAAAACCTAGGTTTGTCTTGGAGGAATCACACAGCATATGGGTTGTGGACTAGGAAGGCTTTTTGTTTTGCTTCTTTTAGTTTTGTTTTGTATGAGCAGCACAATCAAACTCCTTGAAATAAGAAGTGGCCAACGTCTGCTCAAGGTACTGTATGCCAGTAATTGTCTTAAGGTCCATTACAAAATATGTGTGGGAAGCCTAAAATTTATCTGCTGGAATACAGAGTTTTCCCTCTTAACCTCACCTCTTCTTGTTCAAAATGCTTCAAGAGCTAGCAAACTTTACGTTATGCTGAAAAGAGTCAAAATTGAGTTTGGATTTAGGCCTTCAAAAGAGTCATATTGACTCCAGAAACCATATACAAATGAAATCTGAAGATTCAGTTTCCTTAGTGCCTGTAGAATCTCTCCTGAAAGGGGATTTCCCAGCTCCTAGGACAGAGAATGTAAGAGTGGAAGAGACCAAGAAGACAGAGCTACATATGGCTCTGGAAAGGATGATATTGTATAGTGACCTGAAAGGATCAGAAACTGGTAAATATCTCCCAAGCATGTGAATAATGCAGATAATTATGGAGGAGGGGTGTTCTTGCATAGACCTGAGCTTACCCATGACACCTGGATCATAAAGAGAAACATATGAAGCTGCCACTGTCATACAACCACCTCTCAGAGAAAGAACAGTACAATTATCTTCACTCATAAAGTGGAAAATTATTGCCACCAAGCAGGAAGGACTGCAGTTGAGTATTTTATCCAAGGTCTGAAAGCTGGAAAATAATATTGCTTTCACCAGGCTTTTTTGGTGTGCTATTGCTGTTTTATAACCCCATGTCCTTGTTCCTGTGCTTTCATTTTAAAAACTCTTAGAGTGTTACAGCCCCCAAAACAACTTGTTTCCTCACCCAAGCACTTTTTCAGAACTGACTTGCTGGAAAATATATTTTATTTACCTACCTATACTGCTTGGAAAGCTAAAACTATAATTAACTCTGGTAATTAGAGTTAGAATATTGCAATAATTCTTCTCCCAGAAGTACATTTACTATGAAGTTATTCATCTTTGGAGCCTATTCTTGCATGAGCCAATTAATTCATTGACAACATTGTGATGTTCCATAAATAGTCTTGAAAAATTAAACCCTTGAGCACTGCAGTCCCAAGGATTCATGAACAACAACTTGGACATCAGGTTTTAGTAATGGCAGATACTGCTGTTGAAATTTCTATATGAATGTTATGAGTTAAAGGCCAGGTTCAGCCCTCAAAGGAGCACTGGGAGGAAGAACTTGGCAGTAAAACTTATAACTTTATTACTTGCAGTCATGCATTATTGAGGCTTTGCAGGTTTACGAGAGTACAGATCTTGATATTTTTTCCGAGCATCATTCCACCACCTCATGGATTACCACATGAATAACGCCAGCACTAACTCCCATCTACTCAAGGCCAGGCAGGAGCTTTGAGCAACCTGCTCTAGTGGGAGGTGTCCCTGCCCAAGGCAGAGGGGTTGGAATTTTAGATGATCTTTAAGGTCCCTTCCAACCTGAACCATTCTGTGATTTCAACAACAGTCCTACACTAAGACTTCAAAGAAAGGCTTTCAGAAAGTCCTCAGGAGAGGCAAAGCTCCTCTGATACTCTGGTGCCAACTGGATTGTCATCCTGAAGTGCAGCAGGAGCACAGCAAAGGCAATGCTGAGGGATTTCAGAAATTTCTATGAGGAACACACAAATGTATTTGGCTGAAGTGTTTCAAAATATAAACCAGGCTGGAATTTTGAACCAAAATCCATTTACAGCTTTACAAAAGTCACTTTTACAACATAAATACTTTTTTTGCACTATATTATTATAAAAACCTTTGGGTGCCTATTTCACTTGGTGCCTGGAGCCATCTCCGATATTCTGCTTCCCATAAGACAGGGGAAAAAAGGGATAAAACTTCACAGGACAAAATTCTAAATGCATATAGCTAGCAATGTTCCTGACAGCACACCATTTGTCTGGTTAATGCACATATTTGGAAAGAAAACAAGGTGTAAATTCAATAATTTCACTTCTATATTTAAAAAAAGAAACACCATTGTTCAGCGAGAAATGGCTTTTTAAAGATGACTCTAACACTTGAAAAAATTGTACTAAGTGGTCAAAAGAGAACTAAAATGTTTCAACTCTTCCAATTTTTTATTCTGTCAGTGTTTCATTTTCTGATTTGAATACATACATGTAGATAGAAACACACACAAAGAAACATATATATATATATATATGTATAGTATCTCTTTAAAGAACCTTTCTAATGTTTTGACTTTGGAGGAGCTGGACAACCTGGGGAGATCCATATGTGCATATGAATAAGCCATTAGTAGCAATGCTGTTTTTCTGAAAGCGTGGATTAACATATCATTTACAAAAGAGTAATCATTGCCAAACAGTTAGATATTCAATTGATCTTTAAAAATTTAAAAAATATTTCCCTGTAAGTCAGATCTGCCAGTGAAGATTATACATCTCTAGTTTCCCTTGTCCCACTGCACTAAACTTCCAAAATATTTATGAGATCTGTGTTGGGGGGAGGATGATATTTTCCCTGAAAGACTTGTCTTCTGAATTTTACTTTGAACTCTACCTGTCAAATAATCTATTTATGTTTAGTGACATGTCATGCTGAAGTCACTATTCAGACAGCATATAATGTTGCATTTCAATTAAGTTAATTTTAGGCTTTCTTCCCATCTCTCACCTTAGACGCCTGTCATAAATGACTATCTCTTTTAATACAGTCTCTAGAATAAATAGATGTATTAGATTTTCTAATCATATTGTTCGCCTTTTAATTTGATGGAACAGATATGAGAGAAAAAAAAAAGTAATAATCAGATTTACTTAAATACAAACTTCGGGAAAAGAAAACTTATAGGTTATTTTGAAAGTGAAAATACTTAGAAAAATATTTCTAATAAACATACCACTTAATTTGCCCTCTTAAAAACAATTTTCTCAAGACAATATAAAACCTATCTTGAGGTTTTATGCAAATTAGAAAGCCCTCACAATTTTACTAATAGCCTCAAACACCTATGTTTTTGCAAGTGAAAGCTTTGCCCCTGAAACTCCTTCTAATCTAAAGAAATGTTGCCATAGAGATACTATATTTGAAACCACTTATGTGAAGCCTTACTCATCTGTATCAGGAAATTGCTCGGTAAGTACAGGAAAAACAAAACCAGGAGTGGAAGGGACAGTGCCCTAAATGGTTCAAGTGAACTTTTATCTGTTTGTGTGAAAACAATGTGAAATCATACATCCTTTCATTGTTAGCATAAGTTTTCAAGTGACAAGCCTTAAAAGCTAGTCAGAAATGACATGATTGTAATAAACTCATGACAGCACAACCCAGCCTGCATTTTATTTGGTCATATTTTTGTGGGCAGTTGAGATTAATTTGAACTGAGTCTGAGGACCTCAATTTTCCACCTAAATGATGGATTTTTCTGATGGCATCAAACCAACAACAATTTCATGCCCTCTGAGCCTCTTTGGAAACTATTAACTACGTGTCACATTATTAACAGAAATGGCCAAGAATTAACACAAAATCAGGTTTCCTTCAGTTTCTTTAATTACTTTTCTCATTTACATCAAACCTATTTAAAGCAAAGCTGTTTAGAGAAAATAATACCTTTGTCTCCACTATTAGTACCAGCAGTTGCTGTCAAACAAGATATCTGTTTCAGCAAGGAGCTGCAGGGAGTGTTGAGCCAGGATATGCTACAAACCACTGCTTTTGACTAGAAAGATCCCAATAAGCTCCAGTTATCAGCTGATAAGAAGAGAAAAAATTTTAGTTAGATGGATATATCAGCATCATCAGTACAGCAGAGCAAGAACAACCCTTATCATACCACCTGAGAAAAGCCCTCATTTATAGTCCATATAGTTTGGTAGTTTTAGGAAATAATACTATGCACATTTGGAGGCTGTTTTCAAAGCACACAGCATTAAAACAAACATTTAAAAAAACAAAACCAAACACCAAAACCAAAACAAACCAACCTCTCACATAACATCTAAGTTGTAATGGACAGCTTGGGACACTGGGAATGACTTGTCATTTAATGTTTTATTGAATGGCGGCTTTACCTCTTTGAGAGGCCTCTAAGGTACTTTGCCACAATAATGTCAAACAAATTTAAGGGAGAGAAAGTAAAAAAAAGAACTTTCAAAATATTTCTT
The DNA here is from genome assembly GCA_004320125.1 of Scolopax mira. Lineage (NCBI taxonomy): Eukaryota > Metazoa > Chordata > Aves > Charadriiformes > Scolopacidae > Scolopax > Scolopax mira. The sequence goes on from BJBW01011501.1 coordinate 15,655, forward strand.
ATGGAGAAGCTGTACCTACAGTTAATATTGTTTTTTTAAAAATTATCTTCAGTGGTGCTGTGCAGTAAGTAACTCATGCTCACTCTTGACTCACTTTTTTCCTAAAATCTTACATTTCGATGTCAGTTCTAGCATCAGAGATAGCAGCTATCCAAAACCAAAACAGTAAACCAAACTGTTGTAATTCACTCTAGTTGAAGCCATAATTCACCATGCTACCTTCCAAAGCTGAACATGGATGTTCTATTTCTTTCCTTGTTAGGAATTGACTGTCTGGATCTTCCAGGCAGCTTGGCTGTCTCATACCAAGCTAAGGGGAAGGAGAGTGATAGGAATGAACTGTATCAAAAGAACGCTCAAAAGAATGAAGACTTTGCTCTGATATTCTGCTGACATGCTTTAAATCCAAAGACAGATTGCAGAGAGTATGTAAAGGCTCAATCTCTGGTGTCTTTTTGCATGGAAAGTTTTCAGCCAAGAGACCACTCGCAATGTATCGCAGAAAATCATAGATAAAATTCTGTGGTAAGGATATTACAAAGCCATAGATGCTATTTTGCTAACCCATTTTTAATTCTGAATAACCTGACCTGTGGAAAGTCTTGCTTTTGCAGAAAAACTGAGCAAAGCCTCATACATCCTAAATCCATTCAAACAAGCCTTCACTGTAGGCAAGTAAGTCTTGTATACTGACTTGGTAAAGTCATGTACATTTTCTGTTCTAGGGGGTTGAAAGCAAACTGGACACTGTCTAAATTTGCAAGGTTCCTTAGCATAGGAAAATTGAGATTCTTCACATCTTAAATCAGTCATGATTTCTGCTGGCACACTAGAATCCCTGATCTGTGCATAATTCAGACTGGCCATAATGATGTCAGATAAGGAGTGAAAGCCTTGCATAAACAAAAGCCAGGGAGTTTGAAGTTAGTAGGTTACATACAAACTCACACCTGCAGTTCAGACTAGGATCTAAAGTGCTACTGTTGGTCCTCTTAACAGAGATTTGGCCCAATATGCTGGCACTTGTGAAATAATCACAGTTTCTCCACTCTTGTTCCCCATTTCCACTGCAGTTGCACTGAAATATTGCTTCTGTCCCCAACCTCCTGATATTTCCCTACCACCCTGACTCCTGAGGTGACCCTGCCACCACCCTTAGCCTGCTCATGTTCTTCCTTGGATCAGAGCAAGGTACTGTGCTGCCACTCTAGGCTGATTTTGGTGATTCCGTCAAAGAATTCTGTCTCTTCTTAGGAAAAGAAAAAAAAAAAAAAAAAAAGAGAGATTGCCTAAAGACAGAGGTCTGCTCATGTTTTCTGTCCACTTTCCCTTTTCACACTGAAACAGGCTGGTAACTTGGATATCTCTGGCATTTCATTGCAGTTGAGCTGTAGTTGTCAGACCACAGCCTGCGTTGCGTGACAGGTTGTGTGACAGCATCTCAGAGTATAGGGGGAGATTTGGAAGGCAGAAAATCATGTGAAGAATGAAAGTACAAGAACAGAAAACACTAGAGGAGATTAAAATAAGGGTAATAAAGGCAAGGAAATTCTGAGAAATCTGTTCATGACCATTAAAGAGATGAATTCCTATATGGCAGAATGTAACAAAATACCAAACAAAAATAGCAGTATCAGATTCCTCTCTGCTAGAAAGTTACTGAGCTGCTTCCTAGAAGTAATAGGTAAAATAGGTTAAAAAAAAGCAGAAACATCACTAGTCAGAGCATACTTTCCCCTGAGATTAATCTCCCACCTGGTGGCAGCCTAAAATGAATTGCATGCAAATTCATAAAGAACAGGCATAATCCGGGTGTTCTGGACTCAGATATCTGGACTATCAAATGTCCTGATAACCTGTGGATCATCAGCTCAGAACCAAGATACTTCCCCATTTCTGCAAGTTACTCCAATATTGTAAAAAACAGATGCAAAGCACCAGCTTTACTCATACTCATTCGGACTTCAACTTCATTTATGAGAAGTATATGCACATATATAAGCTTATACACAAATATATATACGCATATACATACTTATACACACACACACACACATTAAGAATATGATACTCAGTCATATAGAAATGGATCAGCTTTACAGAGGTGATCAGACACTACTTTCTTGACTCAACACAGCCACCCTTCCCATCAAAGTGGTTCCTACCCTTTCTTCTAGAAACTCAAAGCCGTTGCAACCAAGCAACCTGTCCTTCACCCCACCTCTGCAGTATCAGGAAAGAGTAACTTCATTTTGCCAATAAAAAGGTGAGAAAGGTTAACCTTAACAAGGAGTCTGTGTCAAAAACAGTACTACAAGCAAACCTTCCTTTTCCTAGAGCAAAGTCTGAATAATCAGTCCATCATGAAGCAGAGAAGCCATCCAAAATAGTTTTAAATACATAGGTGATAAACAAGTTTATGTATGACTCACAGAAAGATGAAAACATGATACAGGGTTTTACAATTAAAGGCTATGTCCCTTACAAGGAATCACAGAATCATAGAGTCATAGAATTGTCTTGGTTGGAAGGGACCTTTCAGATCACCAACCTAGCACTGCCCAAACCACCACTCCACTATGTCCCTAAACACAAAGTCTACCCATCTTTTACAAACCTCAAGGAATGGCAGTTCTAGAACTTCCCTGGGCAGGCTTTTACAATGCTTGATAACATTTCAGAGAATAAATTTTTCCTGGTATCTAAGGTAAACCTCCCTTGGCATTACCTCTTGCTACTTTCTGTACATTTGCATGTAATGGAGAAGGATTTTTTCCAAGGGTTTTTAATTCATGCTTAACAACAAATACAAGAACACCAAACCTCAGATAAGAGCTTATTATTTAACAAGTGTCCTAGCACAGTTCATCCCATCTTCAGTCCATCTTCAACTCTCTGTTCTAAAGATTAGTTTCTAAATTGCTCCCTCTTTTTATGACAGAGAACATTTCAGTATTTGTTCTACCAGAGGTATAGGGATGTGGGGTTGTCTTAACGATTGTTGAAACAGACAGCCCTGCAGTGTACACAGGCAGTAACAAGACATTTCAGATGTGTGCCTGCTAAAGACAGTGGGGCAAACCAAAAAGGAAAGAGAGGCATCTAGTGGCATATCTGGGCTGGTCTTTGCATCTTTTGAAAATGCTCTAGTGTTCCAATATTTCACATATGACCTACCACTTCTTTTCAACATTTGCTTGCTATTAGAAGTAAAAAGCATGTGAAAAATTGTGGAAAAAAGGTGAATTTTTTTTTTTTTTTTTAATTCACAATGGCAATCAAGACTATTTGAAAAAAGGCTTAATTTTTATTCTCCAATTCAACAATAGCTCCTTGCATTTGTGTTATTTTTAATGGAGAGACACCATGCTGCACAGGTTTGATAATATTTCTGCCTATGAAACCATTTGCAAGATTAAAGCCACTTGTTAAGTTCAGCACTTGGCAGTCTAAAGGTCAGCTTCTGGAACTGCAGAAGCAAAAAGCAAAAAGCCAACTGTCCTGAGCATCCTTGATAAGCAGAAAATAATACTAAGGAACGATCATTGTGACTGACAAAAGGTTTGTGTTATATTTATTACTGCCTGGTTTTAAAGATCTTGTCTGTTAGAATATATTGCTGTACACTGGTAGAAACATCATGAAAAGAAACCTTAGTAACACACTAAATCACATATCCGAAGTCACAAAGAAATAACCTTTTGAACAGAGACTTTTCTGAAGTCAGAACTGCTATATTTCTTTAGCGTGAAACTGATTCATTCTTTATGTTGTGAGACACTTTAATATTAATGGTTACTTAAAATGCTTTAAGAGTTCTATTTAGCCTTGTTGCTAAAAATTTCAAGCATCAGAAATATGGATTTTGACAGAAAATATACAGACTAATAAACTAAAAGTGGAGAAAACTAAGCAAACAATGTCAGCATTAAGATTCCCTAGAAAGTGTATGGAAAATATTTCAATCATATCACAAAACATAGCCAGCTCAAGTTTTTTCAACTGCAAAGGCAAATCCGGTTTTCTTACCATGGGATGAAAGCCTGAGAACACACAAGCTTTCTAGAAAAAAAAGAGGGGCTGAATTCAGAGGCAAGCTTTGTATTAGTTATCATGGGAGGGATGGAGAGATCCTCTCTCAAAACTTCAGAAGGAACAAGAAACAGGTTTACTGCAGGGACTGTTTTCAGTGCATACAATTGTCAGACTAAACTGTTTCTTTTTCTGTAGATTACACTTCCCTCCAGGAGCAACTGGATTGCAAGTCAGTGTATCATATCAACATATCAGCAAATACAGGCAGAATGAAAAGCTCATAAAGAAGAAGAGGCATTAGGAAAATAAACTGAAGGAAATAAATGTACTACCATACAGAAGTCAGCTCTAATCAGATATAGAATCTGGACAGGCTTTGTCTATTGTAGATGTGTCTCATGCCCTTGACTACTGCTGTACAACAGAGGAACTCACATATTTTCATAGCACACCTCTGCCTTAGAACAGATCATTGAAAACCAGCAACTGTGCATTTCCACCTTATTTTGCTAGGGCTGATAGATGAGAAATAATTGCAAATGTCTTTTAGAATGTGTTCACTGGAATACTTTCCACATATCTTGTGAGATTAAGAACATTTTTAAAGGAACAGTTTTAATTCACAGAGAAAACAGCTGACTCAGCAGCCTGGGAAATGTCTCAGAAGTTAAATATCACAGGCCAGTTGAATCATTTGTAGCTCAGACTGATGATATAGGGTTTTCTTAATAAAGCAATCAGAATTGATATAGGCAGATTATTGGAAAATACGTACAGAAGTCATACTGAATTAGTAAAAAACAAAGACAAAATTTGGACAAGATAAATGATGCTAAAGGGTTCATAAAATAGAGTAAAATTAATCTGCATCACCTTGCGCAGTGCAGATAAGTACTGATGACATCTTTTTTCCACAATGGCACAAATGGGCAATCTTTCTTCCCTGAAAAGTTAAATCTTACAGTCAGTAGCAATACAAGAAGAACAAGGAGACTTGCAGTCCTAGTCCAAATACCTCCAACAATCAGCTGCAGGCGTCTTTAGTGCAATCAGTTTACTTGGAAGTACCTCCTGGCATTTTGGAAAGGTCTTTAGGCAAAAGTCGAATTCACAGAGGTATTCATGTTACGCTGAAAATTACATTTCCCAGTCTCAGTTGAGGCTGCTTGGCACTGTTTATTGAAATCAAATATGCTTCATTTAATATTTGTTGTAAACTACCAAAATACCAAAAAGAAAAAGAAAAAGAAAACCAAAACCAAAAACAAAAAAAGTAGTACCAGTGCTACACCTATCTTATATGAAATGTTGGCTTTGGATATACAATGCCATATACATGGCATTGGATCAACAGACGTTTATCCAGTTCTTGAGACAAATGTAAACAGTAGGCAGTATAGTAATGCCATTTTCATAGAATCCTGGAATCATCTGGGCTAGAAGGGACCTTCAAAGGCCTTCTAGACCGACTGCCCTGCAGTCACAGGGACACCCACAACTAGACCAGGTTGCCCAGGGCCTCGTCAAGCCTCACCTTGAATGTCTCCAGGGAAGGGGCCTCAACCACCTCCCTGGGCAACCTGTTCCAGTGCTCCACCACCCTCATAGTAAAGAACTTGTTCCTAATGTCTAATCTAAATCTGCTC
>BJBW01011502.1:0-11258 GCA_004320125.1 Scolopax mira
TTTGGTGTCATCAGCAAATTTGCTGAGGGTGCACTCTACACCTACTTTATCTCTGGGCTTTGCTGTTTTTCAGTGTTTGGAAAAGGCTGTGTGGCCTATGAAAAGGAAAGAAGTCTTCATTCACTCATTTAAAATCATCTCCTAAGTGCTGCAGTTTTATCTTTTTAGTAAAACCTGAGCGCTTTGTAGGGGACCACATCAGGAAAGAAGAATGTGGCTTAACCACAGCCTTAAATGTACCTTAAATCCTGTTCAGAATTTTGATGGATTCAAACCATGAGAATAGGTTGCCCAGAGAAGCTGTGGATGCCCCATCCCTAGCGGTGTTCAAGGCCAGGCAGATGGATAGAGCAACCTACCCTAGTGGGAGGTGTCCCTGCCCATGTCAGGGGGTTGGAACTTGATAATCTTTAAGGTCGCTTCTAACATAAACCATTCTGTGATTTTATGATTCTGTTGTATGATTTCTTTGCTTTCTTGAATCTAAGTCTAAATGAGATTCTGTGATGCTCAGTAGACTAAAGAAGAAGACAAAGTTAAATAGCAGAGGTAAAATTTTGAGGAAGAGCTGGAGGAATATAGAGAGTATTTGACTGGTATTTAGTCCAATAAAAACCTTTTCTTTCTGGTCCAGAGTTCTTGGAGCAAGTATTCAGAATTAATGTCGGAAGTATTCTGAAAACTGATCAGGAATCTGAATTTCTGTCAGGAATCACATAATAATTTCATACCACAAATTTCATTCATACAATCTGAATTAGCTTTGGGTTTTTTTCCTTCCTTTTGTATCCTCACAATTTTTAGAATGGCAAGAACCATGGAAACATCTGGATAAAAAGACATGCAACAAATTAAATCTGCAACTGAGATCTGAAATGCATTTGTGAAAGATTCTGTACAAATGCAGAAGGTGAGATTAAATCTACCTTTAAGTAAATGGACAAGCTTAAGTAGTAAGTGGAGAATAGGTAAATTTCAACTTTTACTTCTCACAAATTATGAATTGGAAGAGAGACCATTGACTCAGATAAACAGTTGAGCTACAGTAGTCTAACAAATTCCTTTGCATCAACTGAGATGCAGTAATTTATTCCTCTGCTCCTCGCAGAAGATACTAAGTCAGCAGGTTTGCCCTTGGTTAACCATATGCATGGGGACAGCTACACACCTCAGCAAAACAGTCTGCTGATACCACCTGAGAACAATGTTGAGATCATGTCTGGGAAGGAAGAGATCAGAAGTGAATGAACAAAAACTGATCAGCTGAAACTAGCAGAGAAAGGAATGAGAGCATCCATCTGTGTTCCTTGAGAACTTTATGTGACATTGAGATCAGCTGAATTAAATTCAAATGGGAAGTGTCTTTATCTTAACTTCCTGAGATACAAGGATGGTCTATGGTACCATCAGGCTTGTGTTCTTCTGGGAGGCATTCTCACTAGACCAAATGAAGGAGAATGATCTGTTTTGTATCAGACATCCCAAGCCTGAGACAGGCCTTGAGCCTTACTTGCAATGTGAGACTCGTATTCTTGTTTCTTCCTTGCTTATTTCTTATTATTTTCCCTTCCCTTTATTTCTTAGCTTCTTTTCTTGCCAGTTACTGCCTGTGTTTTGTGGGAACCCATAACCCAAAAGCAAACAGTATGCGGTAGTTTACACCATCAGGAATAAATTTTGATACTTCTCAAAGGCAATCAGGCCTAACCTGTTGGCCAATTTGTACTGAAATAATCACTAAAATAGAGATTGTTTTTATGCTATTGAAGATGGTGTGGTGTGGCTGTCCTTTGCAGTGGAGCATGATGGAGACAAAATAATGCATCTCTCTTCATTTTTTTCTTCTTCTCTGTGACTATTTCATATTCTGCTTTCAGGAAACTAGGATGACTTTGACCTTAAGTAAAGACAAAGTCTCCAACCTGTCTTAACTAACATTTTCCTGATTTTTTGCCAAAGGACAGTTTGAGTAATGTCAAGTCAGTTAAAAGGGAGACACAGTGTTGGTTTAAGAACCATACTTAATGTTTTATCTTTCAAGCATCTTTCTTGATTTTTCTCTGCCTCTATCTTTGGTAAAAAATGAGACACTTCGAATGGTAATTACTTATTGATGGATTAAAAAACTTTCTATGAATGATCAGAGATCCAAGCCATTTATTATCAACATTAACATAGCAAAGATGGAAACTAGCATTTTGGATGAAAGTTTCAATTGTACAGATCTTCAGATTTTTTCAACTGCAGTTGTGTGCTTCTGTCAAGTGTATGGCAATGTAGAAATACAGACATATTTGGGCTAACTCTCAGTTACATGCGTAGTTATCTATGTTTTATATATTGCTGAAATACTGTGCATGTGGATAAGGGTACAGTGTCCATGCAGAAATACCAGGCGTATCTGCTGGTATTTGTCCTTAACTTTCCTGAAGGTTGTATTTCATCTTTACATTTTTCATTAATCTTTTCTGTATCTTTCAGAGGGAGGTATTTCTTCTCTAATCAACCATATGATCCTTCAAGTTGTCTCTTCAGTCTTGAGAACAGAGAATGAGGGGTTTATTTCTGTACTAAAGGAAAATTTTGAGTGCTATGTCTCTGTGCTCCTTAAAGCAGTAGCCATAGGCATGTTACAAGAACACATGCATGCCCATCCACCCCCATCTTTTGTGGTGATCTGAAGAACAAAGGAAGGTTTATTGATGGGAAAGCAGTATGGAGGAAGAGATAGGAACAAGATTGATCTGATATGAATGATACTACAGGAACTTTATCAAAAGAAGAAAGAATACAGAAATGAAAGAGAGAATAAACTTCTTAAAGATCATATTTCACAGTTCTTTATTGCTGTCTGTTCCCTGTTCTGTATGTATTGGGGAAGGAAAAATAGAAAATCTGCAAGTACAGCGATAAATACTTCTCTGTGGTGCAAATGACTGCATAAAAACTCAACTTTCACTTGTGTTTTATCATCCTTTCACCAGGCACCCGTGGTGTGCTATTTATAGCTGTGTAATTCACAGTAGCCTGTCAATTATCCTATAGGACATTTCCTGACTGTTGGTTGGAGGGCGATGGAATATCCCAGCTGAATGGCAGCATTTGCTGTAACATTATGGCACACTTGCAAACGCTATTTCATTGCAGGCTGCCCACGGCTGGGAAGGAAATGTTAAGATAAGAGGAAACCAACAGCTTTTCTGCCTTCCTGCTTTGCGCCAAAACACAGCTAAAATGAGATGAGGAAAATGGCTTAACTCTCTCTTAGTCAAGATTTGTTTCAGTCACATTTTTGCTATTCTTTTTTGCTGGGAATATGAATATGAGAGACATAGCTAGGGTATAATGCTAGGAGATAGGGAGGTTTTCAATTTTTGGAGCATTACTGACTCTGGCCCAACCAGTTCAGAACATAAACAGAGGAAGGTATATTTTCTTCTGCCCCTCTCATATATCATTTTTAAGATGTATCTTTTTTTAAATCCACCAATGTAAGGAGTAGCAAGCTTCCTGTGACATTCATGCAACATAGATTTAGACCTGAAAAGTGGAGATTTTTTCTTTACCTGGCTTAATATCTCTAATGTACCATTAACTTTTAATAAGTTTTGCCTGCTTGAGCTCCAAATCTTAGTTTTAATTTTTGCTACACAGAACCTTGAAGGAAGACATTCCTTCTTCATCTAGAGAAAGAGAGTGTGGGAAACCACCATCAGCTGAGAGCACAGTCCCTGGCTGAACATCCATTGGTAGGTGTTCACACCTGATTTCCTACCTGCTTTTCATCTGGCATTGTATCAGCCCCCTTGCTAGCTTTTTTTTGGAAGCATCTACTCACAGTACATTGATTCCCATCAACCTGATCATGTGCATTTCACCATTTCTTTACAATGTGGAAATCAAAATTATACCATAGCATTCCTGTCTTGGTTTTACCAATGACATGGGAACAATTAATTTTTGCTTCCTAGACTTACTTTTTGATCCATGTTCATCCATCCAGAACAGCTAAATGCTTCTGAGACTCCAGTGGTCCTAATCTGTATATCTGCACTGCAGCCCTTGCTCCTGGAGATAACTTGTGACAGTCCTAAAAAAAAAAGTTATAAAATTAGTAATCAAGATACCTCTTTTTGCCTGCTCTGCAATGAGGATTTACAAATTTGTCTTTTCTTATTGAGTCTATCAGCAGCATATTTATACTCGCTCAATGAATGTGTCATACCAATCTCATAAAAAAAAAGTCAACTAATCTCTTCATTTAATGATTTCACATTAATGGCTACGTTTTGAGATTGGGTTGTTGTCTAATCTATTTAAACTGGATTTTATTAATATTGTATAGTTCTAATATTTTCATCAGATTGTTCTGTGCTACATCAAATGCCTTGCAGAAATCTAAGCACGTTATATCTCTACTGACTCCTTTATCAGCTGAACTTGTAGTGTCCTGAAGGATGTAATCAGGCTTATGTGACATGATTTATTTTTCAAGGGACACTATTGAGAGGCAGTACTTAAATGCCTGTTCCTTATTTCTCTCTAAGATAAATGAATGCTCAGTCAGGTTTTCCATTAATTTATTGGGGGTCGTAGAAGGTTTTTTGTTACTTGGGTTATCCCTTTCACTTTCTGAATATTAGGATGTTAATATTTTTACATTCTTCTAGACTGTGCCAGTACCAGGTATACTGAAAATAAACAGCATCTGTCCCAATTGCCCTAAGCTAACTTTTTTTAACTTCTGGTGCAAGCTATTTGAGTTTGCTGAAAAATTTTCTTTCTTATGGTTATATCACAATTTCCTGATGAGTTACTTATGGACTGTAAAATATTTTCTCATGCTAAAGTGATGACTGTAGATCACACTGCTTCATTCAAAATCCAGAATAGAATAAGTTTTTGAACACATCTGGCTTCTGTGCATCATTAAGTACTTTACTACTTCCCTACTTTAGTTAGTGTTTCTTTTCTTTCTAATATAATTAAGTATTTTTTTTAGCCCTGAAAGCCATTCATTTTACACAAAGATTTTTTTTTTTAATTTTTTTGCATTTGGAAACAACAGAAATTTAGTACTACCCCTTTCCTTTATATGTGAATGTGTCAAATAGACAGATAGAGAGATTGCAATACCAGTACTTCTATTTCTGTTTCTATTTCCATCTAATTCACTTGGAGTAATAAATACAACTGTTCCCTTTGCTGTGTTCTAAAACCAGTATTGGCAAGAATTTTTCAGAATTGTGGTATCAATACCTTTTTGGCTACCAGAAAACCTCTTTTAAGTGATTTTCTCCTGAATTTCATTCATATTTTCTTCCTAGACTTATACATCCCAGATGATAGGTAGCTTACAGGATATGGTAAGAGTATTCCATATTTTCTAGTCATACAGTTTGAAAAAGGCTCACTGTTGTGTTACTGGTTTCTTGTTGTTGGGCACCTTTTGTCTAGTTGGAATGTTGATTTGCAGGTGCCATTGATCTACTGCAACATGAGAGAAAGTGAACTTGCATCACCTCCTACTAAATGTGATGTTCCTGATCAGACCTAGAATGCTGACACTGGTAGGGATGCTGCTGAAATATTTCCTTATCTGTCTTAGATACTTTTGTTCAATTCACTTCTGAATGGGGTCTGAGTGTCTAAAATCTCTTGTTTTAAATGGATATTGCCTCCCTGTCTTCTCTAGTCAATCATCAGACATCCATCAGCCCTTCCTGCCTCTGTGATTCAGTCTCTTTTAATTGCCCTTCTCTCTGTTGGAGCATACGATCTAGTATTTCAGAGAAATAATGCCTTGCCATGCATTACAGTTCATTGCTTTGCTTCCAGTGTTTCCTCCTGTCATTACTTTTCCAAACAAGGAAAACTCCAGAACTGAATTTCCTCTGCTCTCTGACAAGATCCCAGAAGTCTTCTGTAAGCCTAGAGTTCCTCAAACTACCATGACCCTATTTTACATCAATTCCTCCTTTGTAACATAAAACCTCTCAGCAGCAGAGAGGGGACCTCCTCCAGGTCACTGATAAAGGTGTTCAATGCCAGGTCTCCAGCCAGACCCCTGTGGTGTCCCACTTCTCGTTGGCCTAGAGTTGGACCACAACTTATTAACCACTGCCCTCTGAGCCCAGCATATTTTACCTGGTTGTCCACCCACCCAGATCATGATGTCTCAATACAAGAACACTTTGGGATGCCATATTGAAAGCCTTGCAAGATTAAGGCAAATAATATTCACTGCTGCTTCTTTGTCCACAAACCCAGTCATTTTATCACAGAGGACACTCAGAGTTTCAGGCATGATTTACTTTTGGTAAATCTGTGCTCATGATTCCTGATCACCTTCTCATTCATTGTGCACTCAGAAATGTGTCTGAAAAAGGTTTACTCCATGATTTGACCAGGAACTGAATTCCTGCCGAAGAACCTCCTGGGTGCTGCATTTCACCTGGACTTCAGCTCTTCCTCTCCTTGATCTGATCTGCCATGCTTTTCCCAGCAACACCTACTTATTCTCTCCGCCTTCAAATTTAATGATTCAGTTAAGTCAGATAAAAGCTTACCCAGAATATTTTAGATTAGACATTTGGGGCTGTCTTCTTCCTTCTTTAGTACTCCTGGCTGTACGTGTCAAAGGATTATATTCACTGCTGGCTGCTATGAGGCTTTGCTGCTCCAAAGTGTATAAAAAAACCCCTAGAATCAATTACAGGTGAATTTAACTGGTAGCCAAGAAATAAAATTAAAACAGAGAAATAAATAAATAAACAAAGGTTAAAAAACCAACACCACACAAACTCACTTCAAACAGAACAAAAACAGTAAGAAAGCTATGTCCAGGGTACAGCAGAAATGTGGCACATGGTCTTTTCAGTAACTTAATTTTTAAATCTGCCTTTGTAAATAAACTATCTACTTCAGACTTTTTTTCCTGCTGCTGCTTGTTTTAATTTTTTATTTAGTTCCATCTCTTTCACAACATAAATTTTACCTGTGAAACCTTAATTGTTAAGTTTTTTAAAATATTTTTTTTAAGCTTTAGTTTACCATAACTAAAGCTCTTCAGCTCCCAGAGCAGACGAGTTTTATGAGTTCTTCTCTGTGTTCGCTACTTGGGCATGTTATAATTACATCCCAAATTATCTTTTTGTAAGACTTAGTCTTTCAGGATTGCCTCCATATCTCCATGTATACAGCAGTCAGAGCACCACAAAGCCTTTCCAGATGGGAGACAGTAGATACTACAGCTCCCTCAAGTTAAAAACCTCACCATCAGGCTATGGACAGAACTTAGTTTCCATATCCAAACCTTGGAGGCAGATATTTGCCTTCTCTGGGTTTCTGTGCCAAGTTTTCCATGTAAGTGAAGGTAGACTTGATTATGCAAGCTGCTAGCCAGTGAGATTTTTTTTTGTGTGTTTAAAATACATAACTTGATGCTTTTAGTAGCAAGAAGTTTCTAGAAGTGGGCCCTGAATGCTGTTTCTGCCAATAAGAGAAACTCTCCCTTGTTAAAGAGGGAAGACTTAGATGCAAAATCTAATTAATGAGAAACAAGTTTGCACACAAAATGCAGGAAGCACCCGTCAAATCATCTGAAAAGTAGAAAACATTTTGTAAAATGTAGTCAATTAAAAATTCTCTTGGGTCTTAATGTGATGAATATTTGATGTTGTCATTAAATGGGAAATCTGGTAGTTGCAGGGGAGATTTCCTACAGCCTCTAAGTTTAAAACCATACTTAATAATATGTTAAAGATTTAAGATTTGATTAAGAGTACAATCAAATATTGGTTTCAAACTTGCTTGCTTTCACTCCGTGATGCCTGAGTTGAAGTCAGAGCTTTTAAATATTTTTTCTGTCCTCTATTCACCTCTTTTCTGATTCAGCTGAAATAGTCAGGTCTGTTGTCATTCTTTCTTCTTCTGAGTTCCATAAATATAGCTAGAGGTGCCCCTTTTACTCTGAGGATGCCTGTCCTATGAATTTAAATAACACACGCTATAGCCAGACTGTAAAAAGTCGCATTCACCTTGGACCACTCCCATCCCACAGAGGACCAGGCATCTGCTGTGGCTGAAATTGGATGGAAGTGATCCAGAACTTCAGGTTACCCAAACCAGAGGCATATAGACAATTACCAATAGCGATTCAGCTACTTTTGTTGCGTCAATGCATATTGAGGCAATTTCACCAGAGGAACATCATGTCGGGACCTTTCCGGCTTTACAGTGCTCCAAAATTTGATTTGATGGTGTGGTGGCTACCCAGCTCCTCAAGCTTTATCATCATCTATTCCTTATTTAGAGAGGCTGCCTTTGCACTCCTTCACGCCAAGGCAAGTCTCCTTTTATTTACAGCAGCAGCCACGATTATAGGAGTTGCTGAGATAAGAATAAATCTATCTATCTATGCAAAACCTGCAGGGGAACAGATTTTGTCATATTAATGAATTTATTAATTATTTTTAACACAGAACAGTACAGCCAGTTAACCAGGGCTGAAGCCTCCTTGTAAAATGCATTACATGGACATCCAAGGAGACAATCTGTGTTCTGAGGGATATAAAAGGCACATACATATACACACATGGAGAAGAGGTGGGAGATTGAAAGAGCAATTGGAAAGAAGAGATGCAAAATACAAGAAAAGCACTCTGTGAGGGGATGGGCACATGGTATTTGTCCTTCCCTTGCATTTTTAGGGCTTTAATTGGGGAAAGGTATTGAGGGATCAGCTAAGGCAAAAGAAGGAGCCAGGGCAGAGGCACTGATGTCAAGATGAAATGCAGATAAAAACAAGAATTTTGGTGATGTTATGCAAGCAATTGAGTGGCAAGATGAGGGCTCGGCACATACATGCTTTGGAGAAGCTTGTGCAGTGAAGTTATTTGTGAAGAGACAGTAGAATCTAATTTGTTTGAACTCTACCATCTGTGGTGTAATTGCCTTATTGCCAGTGGGATTTATATGAGTAAATGAACATTAGAAAGAGGAAGAATACTAATAGTAGGGTTTTACTTTATATAGGTCTAGCTCTGTTCATCTGTGTAAACCGTATCAAAATAAGTCAATTAAAACCTATTTTACATAGGATTATCTCTTTTCAGCTGTGAAAATTATAGAAAAAAAAAATAGGTCAATTACAACAAAACTTCTACTAAGGAGGAAAAAACCACACTGTCATAAAAAGAATCTGATTGCTTTCTAATTGCAAAGAATAAAAAAATCACAAACGTCAATTTGAAGATACATCTTCAACAGAAGAACAAAAATAAAACTGAAAGCTGACATCTTTCTTTTACAAATAGTTCCTCTAAAAGCTGCTGGTTTGACAAACCTCCAAACTGACATCTTCTATTTATACATAAAGCCATTGCAATTTTTTTTCCCCAGCTGATATTTGGTAACAAGGCACTTAGCAGATGGTATGCCAAGTTGGATCACTTCTCTTGTGATATTGAAGTGTGTTTTTTAAACCCTTTTCCCACTAAAAACGATGTGTCTTTTTAAGAACAGCTACCACTGTGGTTACAGAGACATTCCTTCATCTTCACAAACTGTGCTAACTAATATATTAGGCAGATTTTGATGACAGGCAAAGCGAATTTCATGTTGTAGACAGTTTGACCATTTTCATATAGACTGGGACCCTTGGAATATGTGATATGTGATGATTAATACCCTGACATTCTTCAGCTACACATAATGCCTAACAGTTTTGTCCCAAAGCCAGCCTTCAGTAAAGAACCAGAGCAGTGTTGAATTTACGGGTCCTCTCTTTATAACAGTCCTGCTGTTGTGATTAGAACTCATGAAAGTAGATCAAGGAATTGGAATAGAAAAAATCATCAAATTCAATGGTGTATTAGCCAATGCCCTACTTTGCTTCAGTTTCACTCCACTTTTTCTGTTTGATCAGGTCACTGGAACGAGGCAAGTTGTGTTGTTGTCATGGGGTACACTGGATAACAGTGGTAGTTTTGGATTTGGATAAAACTACAGGAAATTTCTGGAGGACGTTGTAATGCAGTGGAAGATGAGGGATGGCAGGGTTTTGTATCCTTGAGCTAAGACGATGCAGAGACAGGCTGAGCTTTGCCTAGCAATGCTTCCTAGGAAATCTTATATACCAAATAATTGCTAATTCACTGTCATTACGTGAAAGAATTGATGATTATCATTCACTTGAATGATCCATTCTGACAGAGCATTTAACAGACTTTATTGTAGTTTTATATTGGACTCCTGATGAGATACAAAATGTTGCATATCTGTGGATGAAACAGAAAACAAAAGAGAAAAGGCAGAGACAAAAGATGAGGAGACACTTGTGGCCATCAAGGGCTTACAGCTCTGCTTCAATTTTCTTCATCATTCCAATTAGTGTTTATATCACAAGGAATAAATATATGGTGTTTGCCTGCATGACTGTGGCAAATAAATGGGGCTTGATCCATTTGTTTTCACATAGGTAGGTAGAACCAATAGAGTCTTTAGCTGTTCACATATGACTGCCAGCACCCATGGGAGACAAGCATCCCTCTGGACCATCTGTGGGAGACCATAAATACCCTAGGGCAGCTCAAATGGCTTTAAACACTTCCATAGGTTTGCAATCTCGGTGCAGTTTCTTATATATTGTTTCTTAATGTATTAATATTACTGAGACCAAATAAAAATTTTTGAGAGCTCCATTCCTGCAGTATCTAAGAACTAGAGTATTAGATGATGATTTTAAAACAAAATCCACTGCCATCAAGTCAAAGTATAAATTGAGATCCTAATTGACTCAAGTCCCTTCAAACTGACTGGCAGTCATTAACATTCAGTCCCTACTCTTGCAAGTACTATCAGGATCCAGTAATAAATTTGTCTTAATCAAAGTCTTCCTGGAAAATGGACAATGGGCTCTGATGAGTAATATCCTGGCTGCAAACAATTTCGCGGGAGATTTTGTTAAGTATTGTTTAGGAAATTAAGTTTTTCCATAGTCCTGCACTGAATACTCATCCATGCGGGCTGCCATTAAAAAAAATCATTACATCATGCTTGAAACAAAATACTATTTCTGAAGTTTTTGTGTGGGTAAAACTTCTATGATGGAGAAAGGTTTATCCAGATAGTAAAGGCAGGGGATAATAAAGGCAGAGGAAAAAAATAGTATCAGAAAACTGCCAGCTCTCACTAGTACTTGCCATATATCTTCCAACAGATAAATACAATTGGTTATTCTGGTAGGGAAATACTCT
>BJBW01011502.1:11546-48401 GCA_004320125.1 Scolopax mira
AAACCCCAACAAACCCATAAAACCCAGAAAAACCACACACAAAAAAAGCACCCACCAACTAAACCTCACACCCACACCCTATGAAGCCTTTTGCCACCATGAATGTTGACTCATTTGGGTAGAAATCTCTTAACACAATGAACATAACTACTCTTAGCCTGAGTGCACAACCCAGCATCCTGGTCAAGTCTTCTCTTGTCACCTATTTTCACCTATGTCATTCCTGTTTTCCCTCCAGTTCCACTGTTTGCTCAGTTTTGTGTGTTATCCCTGTACTTCATCCACATTTGACAGTGTCAGTAGTGGCTTCATGTTCATTAGCAGATGAAGATCAAGTGACAACGAAGGCCAGTGATCAACTAAGGCTCAGCACAATTTGGATTAAAAGTAAAACAGTAAATTCAGCTGCTATGTACGCCAGAGATGTTTTTGTCCTTCATCTCCGTATTTCCAAATAATAGGAGGGACTGAATATTAATTGTAAATATTATAAGAAACTCTTTATCATAGGAGGAGTTGCAAGCCTATATTTAAGTCTAGAAATAATATCTTTTAAAAAATGAAAAATTTAAATGTAGACATCTACCTTTTTACACAATCTTAGCAATTTTGGTTAACATGGTTTTTATACTGACAAACTGGTACAAAACTGATTTGAAGGGACAGGACTTACTGTCTAATTATCATCAATGTTTCCACTAAAACTCTTAGACTGTGAATTTGCTTGCAGTTGTTCAACTGAAACAATCTTCTGTTGAGAGTTGTGAAGCTTCATTTCCCTTAAAATTTTCCAGGGACAGGACGTCATTCTGGGCAGAATACCCTTAGGGGTTATCTAGGGGAACTCCAAATGGTACATTTAAAATGGTGTGTCATTATTTCTGTATTTTTACAATTCTCACAGAAATAATTATTTATTTTTGAACGTTTTTTTTTGCAAATATGACTGACACTGAATATTTTTCTTTCTTTTTCAAGATGCAAATAAGTACTAAAACGTTTTTAGTCAAGGCATATAATTTTTTTTCTCATGAAGTATCTCAATATCACTTTGTATAATACAAAGGTCTAGTTCTTGATTATACACTACAGAGTGGATTTTGGGAGCAAAATAATATTTTTTACCACAGTTAATGCCTATGTTGTATTGCTAAAGACTGCTGGTGGTTGCTGTGTTATGTATTTGAGGGAAAAATGGTGAATATACCATCATAGTTTTTGTCAGTGTTAAGTTGATAGTTGGACTCAATGATATGAAAGGTTCCTTCCACCTGAGACAATTCTATGATTCCATGATTCTGTAGATGACTGTCAGGCATGAGAAGTGATGTCTTTGTGTTTCTTAAAGAGAAGTCTTGTAAGTATGTAGGATCAGCAAATCTCTTTTATGGCTGTTGTATTCACTGACATTCTGGAAAACCTGGTTTCATTACTCTGCTATCCCAAGCTGTGACAACTGAAGCAAATCATTTAGGTGGGGATTTACCCTCATCTCTCTTTAGCATCTACCTGAAGTGCCTTTGCTGGCATATTAGCTATTCTGTGTCTTCCTTGCAGTCAACAGTGTGAGACAGAGATGATTCAGAGAGTGGCTCAACTCAGCTAAGATCTGATTTGATTTCAGGATGTACCTACCTCTCTGTTGCCCACAGAGGGACCTCCACTGCTCTGTCGTTAAGCAGAGCAAACCTAGCCTTTCGTATCTCGATTTTCCACCTGCAGAAGGAAACCGTTTCCATTCATTCATGGGTTTTGTAAGTATAGACTGTTTCCCCAGGTTTTTTTTATCAACCCTTTTATCTCTGAACTTTGGCAGAAAATGGCGTTATGAAAATATAGGAAAACATGAAAAAACATGTGCATAACATCAACCTTTAAGTCATATAATTAGAATTCTTAAATCAAATTATTTACTCAGAACCACTTCCTTGATGCCTAAGGCAAAGCCAACACTCTCTATTATACAAATGTCTGAAAAGCTAACTCATTGCATTTATTTACAAGTCCATGTTAAACTGATTGCCCTTCCTTTGTGCAGCTTGGGAATTATACACATCATCTGATCATGATGGTAAATCGGTACACTGCCAGCAATGACATCGTTTACTTCAATGTTTCTATTAATGATAAATTTAGCCAGCTAAAAGGATGAGGCTTGTGCCCTCAGGTTGATGCTAAATTGAAATTACCACTTAGCCTGCAATGAATTGCCTATATTTTGATTAATAGGCTAAATTCCAGAGCTGACCTTTTCAAAATTACTGAATTACTAAATCCTGAGACAGACAACAGAGTTCCTCTTACAAGGAGAAGTGTATTATGCAAACATGTAGGGTCATCTAGAGAAGAATCCGGTTCTTGGTACCTTGTAACCCATACACACAGGTGTTAACCAAGGTGCCATGTTGATCCATAACTGTGGTTTATAGCTGCAGGATAATGCTTCTCCATTGCCCCAGCACTTCCCACACTGTAGTCACACAGAAGATGGCATGGAGATGTAACAAGTGGTTCTGCATTGTCTTTTATAGCTTTCATAGATAAATTAGCTTTACTTTCCATTTCTAGAGAGCCCCATCCTGAGCTCTGCACTTTACCATCTGGAACTCAATGAAACCCATGCTAGCTGGAGTATTCCTAAATAGTGCTGTGCTCTAGATATATCCTCAGTCAGATTAGAGGCCTCTGCCTGTTGCTGTTGAACACTCAATCCAGAAGGAAAGGTTCCAGCATCAAAAAAAACCAAATTAAAGCACTTATTTTTGTGCACTGTATACATAATATACGGGATTCACAGTATCACAACATGGTTGAGGTTGGAAGAAACCTCTGGAGGTCATCTAGTCCAGACCCCTGCTTAGGGCACGGTCAGCTTGAAACTTTGCTTAGGGCTGTGTTCAGTGAGTCTTTGAATATCTCCAAGGATGGAGACTCCACAGGCTCTCTGGGTAACTTGTCCCAGTGTTTGATGACCCTCATGGCAAAAGGTTTTTTCTTACCTTTCAGTGGAAAATGAGGAACACTTTTAAAATTTCTATCTAAGAGGTTCTAAACACAGCTTCACATGCTTGTGTGTTCCTGAAGAGATGCTGCTTTCAAGAACTAACTATTTTCTTATAGAATACATTAATTATAGAAACAGGAGGAAGAAGAAACGGTTTGTGAATAGATCATGAGCCACTATCATTAACCAGTGAGGCCAATGTCTTGTTCAGCTACAAAAGAGCTAGATTCTGCTCTGGCACTGATGTGCTCTGGAATTAAAGTGGTGTAATTTCACTGAATTTCACTGAATTTTTAGAGTTGGAAGGGACCACAGAGATCATCTAGTCCAACTTCCCTGCTGAAACAGGATTGCCCAGAGCTAGAACATGTCACTCAGGACGGCATCCAGGTGAGTCTTGAAAATCTCCAAAGAAGGGGACTCCATGTCTTCCCTGGGCAGCCTGTTCCAGGGCTCCATCACCCTCACTGTGAAGCAGGTTTTTTTCATATTTGAGTGGAACTTCCTATGTTCCAACTTACGCCTGTTGTAGAGAGCTCAGTTTTCATTTTTTACTTTAGCAAAAATTGAATGTTAAAGAAATAAAAAATTCATGCCATATGGTGGAGTGAAAAATATGACTGTAATAAAGTGGGAAAGTCTGGGGTCCCCAGCTGCAGCTAAACACACCACAGTGAATTGTCTGCATGAAATAGTGCAATCACTCGAGGCCTTGTAATATGAAAGTTTTGGATAAAATACATTAAAAATATCTGAGAAGTTTCTTCTGGGTAACAAAGTTGTGTTTCAGTGTGGTGTGCTATCTAATCACAGAATAGAAGCTACAAAGAAAAAATGGAAAATTTAAAAAAAAAAAAAAGATGAGCTAGAAAAAGTGGGAGGTTAAGGAGGGAGGCTGGTGAAGAGGAATGAAGAGGTGAAGTATCATCTCATGCTGTCAAGCACAGTACCAGGATGCTGTGGATCAGAGTGAGAGGGAACAGCAACCTGAAAGCATTTGTCAGCAGGGTCTGGGGGGGTATCTGAGGTAGAAAAGACTCCAGCTGCCTTAGCAGTTTCTCCATCAAGAGGGATGTGTTATGCTACTGCTGTGTGGAAAAGGAAGGGTGGGTGGTTATTTCATGTTGTCATTTTTATTTCCTTGTCTTTCTTTTCTCTATTCCCTCAGGATGATACTGTTCTTTTGGGTAATTTAAGAGTTGGAAGGAAGGAAATATTGCTCACTGAATGTACAGAGACTTGGATTTTTCCATGTTTTTAAGTGCAGGCTCAGGCTCGTGTTTATTATCGGCTCATACAAACTGACCTAGCTCTGGCTGCCCTCAGTGGCTAGCAGAGTGGCTACACTCCATCAGATTATTTCTCATGAATCATTCTTCCAAATTTACATGTCAATCAGGGATAGAGCTGGAGGACAGTTTGTCACTAAAAACTTTTTTTGTGTGTTTTTCATTGCCAAAGCACATGAAATGAGACTGCCCAAAACACCTCATGAAATCATGTTTAATCCAACTTAAAATTTTTCCAAAGAGGAAATTTTTCCAAAAATTGCAGTATTTTATTTCAACATTTTCAGAATTCAGTCTTTCATAAAAACGAAAATACTCTGAAGCTGCTACTTCATGAATCAAAACAAGTCACAGAAAGCAAAGGTTCTGCTTTGCACAACTTGATTCCAAGCCTCTGCTTCAGCAAGTGAAGCAGGGTAAGATCAATCATTTCCATTTTTCTGCACTGGGCTGACATCACTGGCCCTGCCTTGCCAAACAATACCAAGTCACGTTTTTCATTCGTTCACTATGATTCACTGGTCGCTCCTTCAGACACTGTCAATTGTTTCTCAGGTTTCTTTTAGAAAAGTAATATCCGTCCAAAGACGGTTCTAATTTTGGCTGGATAAAGACTCACCAAAAAGTGTTAGGTTTTGCCATAAGCTGTGTAGCCCTCGTTCTAGCTGTGCTTTCAGTAGATGAAACTAACTTATGGTGAGTGTTCCAGAAAGTGCTTCAGAGTTTAGGTCTGTGATCCGGTTGGAAATAGGCTGGGGGGAAGCTGGGACCATCCTGGTTTTTTGCAGCCTCCTCTGTGCGGGTTTGGATTTGTAAAAGCTAAAATCAGTCGAGAGTTCACATGATTTCTGTGGTGTCCAAAATGCTCTCTCTGAATGTCCCATATTCTGCAGCCCCATCACTGTAAGCAGCAGATTCCCCATAGCAGCTCTGCATACCCTCTTTCAGCCTCTCCTCTCACACCTCCTAGACTCATTTCAGTATCTGGCATGGCTGCAGGTCTAGATGCAGTGTGTTGGATTGCTCAGACACCTCCAACCCTGCAGCCTTTTCCTGTTATCTTTCCTTGCTACTCTCCCTTGCAGACACATCACCACGTCGCCCTGATGAGGAAGCCTTCCTACCCTCTTTGGCAGTTGCCTGAGACCCCACACCATCACTTGTCATACCCCTGCCCTTACACATGACTGGGTTATGTCTACATTAACAGGCAGTATAGACCAGCAGTAAATTTATAGAGTGAAACAGTCGGTGCAGAGGATCCAACCACCTTCACATTTACCTTTCAGAGTGTTTTGCTTTGGTCTAGGTCCATCTTGGTCCAAAGGACTGCACATGGATGGACATGATAACAGCATCTTGGCATCACATTTCCTTGCTCAGTTTCAGACCATTTGGCTGCTCTCCTACTCTTTTGCAGTGTAGGATAACCAAAATGCTAGAGTAGATGCCTCCACAGAAGCCTCCTCAGCACTCCTCCTTCTTAGCAGAGGAGTCAAAACTAAAACCAAACCTTTCCCCTCTTTGCCAACGCTGCAGTATTTGGGCTATTTTTTAACTAGAAGGAAGCAAAATTTGACAGTTTATTCCTCAGCAGGGAGAAGCTTGAGTATGCTGTACTGAAGGTGCATTAGCTGCTGAAAGCCCTGTAGTTGTCATAAGGCTCCCATTCTCATTAAGACAGGAGCTGCAGCTTATTGGAAAAAGCTCTTGATGCATGCACACCGGGCAGGGCTGTCCACAATTGAAATGATATTTATCATGAGGACAGTTGTGCAAAGAATCACAGTGAGGAAGAGAAGTGCATCAAGAGATAGATTTGAAAGTCACCTTTCAAGGGCAAATAATTAGGCAGAATTGCGCAGTTTAGTTTTATGTAAGAATCATTCTCTAGTCTCTGCTCTTAATATAAATCAGAGCTTTTGGGGGCAAAAAGGGGGAATTTAGTAAGCAGCTTTTGCTGTTCAATTAAGCCAATGAAACAGGAGGTATATGGGATAGTGGCCATGAAGTCTAGCTTGGTGGGCTGTGCTCCTCATCCTTGCAACATCTCTGTTAACTGCTGGCCTTCTCGGAGCCCATCAGCAGAAGACAGTAACAGTAGAAAGTATTTGGGCAGGTCTTTATCAAGGATGGGGGCACGTCAAGATGTGATTTATCTCACCCCCAAAAGTCAGAGCGCTCATCCCTCAGAAGCACCTGTTTTGCACTCCTGGCTCCAGAAGAAGGGAGAATATCTTTTTTAAAACAGATGCTCCATGTTTAGAGGGGTAATGTTAGGACAGACTCCCTCCACCCCCAGAGGCGACGGGGCCGTATGCGCTATACAAAAACCAGAAGAATTATCTAACACTTGTCATTGGTGCTAATTTGTGAAGCCTCTTTTCTTTTATTTTTTTTCTCTTTTTTTTTTTTTTTTCTTTTTTCTGTTGTTTGTTTGTTTGATGAGGCTCATTAGAGCCCAGTTGAAGGCTGCCAGCTCCTTCCGCACAGACTGCTGAGCAGGCTCTCAGCTGTGCTGGAGAGGGTAGGCTTCAGCCAGGCCGGATGTTTACTTCCTTTCATGATGGCTTTGCTTTGTCTAGTTGATTGTGGACTTGATTTTTACAAGTGCTATATTAAAAAAAAAAGAACAGAAAACAAAACCTAAACCCAAAAAGCATTCTTGATCTCAGCTGGATCCTTGCGGCTGTGGGGAGGGGAGGAGGTCGGGAAGCAAAGACTCCGTATTTTCAGGAGCAAAAAGCTCCTACTCCATAATTTGTGCTGATTGCTGTCTGGTACTTAAAGAAGGAGTTAATTAAGGCTCAAACTCTATTTGTTTCCTTTCATGGTACAGCTAAGCTGTTTTTATTTTGTTGTCTACCTGTTTAGTGTCCCATTTGTGTTTGCATTAAAGACACACCTGGTTGTGTTTCCCAGGAGGAGGCCGAGGGCTCCCTCTTTTGTACTGAAAAAAAATAATTGGTTTACCCTTCAGGTTATAACATCAAGTGCTGAAAGGCTAAGGAACATATGGATCCCAGTTATCCACTCTCATTTCTAGGGGAAATAGGTGCATCCACATCCACATAACACACACCTGTTCCAGGGCAGAGGGAAAGCTTACACACGTGTACATGCAGGTGCCCTCACTGAACTTATCACACTGACTTTCTAAAAAGCAAAAGGAGGCAAAAATTTGGCACCACTTCTGAATTATGGAGGACAGGGTGTTTCCCTGGTGAGAAACCTTTTCTCTTCAGCCTCCTCTTACCTTTCCTTTCTTTTCTGCACTCTCTCCACCACCTTTTGTACCACTTTCTAGCTTCTAGCTTATTCCCCAGCCCTTTTTCTGCTTCTTCCTTCTTCCGCATCCTTCCTTCTTCCGGGCCCTCACCTGCCCTTCTGTCTCATTCTGGGGGAAGGGCACTTCTGTCCCACTTTGCATTTATTTTGCATCTTACTTCCAGTTGCCACCCCCCCATTCTATGTTGGAGCTAGGCTGTCTTCTCCACTTTCCCTCGCTGTCAGGCTGCCAGCTGCAGGAAGCACTGAAAGCACAGGAGAGGCAATTTCATCTTCTCACTCCTGGAGCTTGTCACGTGGAAAGCCCCTGAAGGAGAAATAACCACAGGTGAAAGTTGTGCTTTGCTGTACAGATACTCTGTACAGAGTAGGTTCAACCAGCAGATGTAGGAACAAACCCTACAGTAGCTTCACAGAATCACAGAATCACCTCGGTTGGAAGGACCTTGTAAGATCATCTAGTCCAACCAATGAAAAAACAATTTAAAAAAACCAAACAACCACACAAACCACACATCATACCCAAAACAACACCAACCCAACACTAATCCATATCCCCATGTCAACTCATCTCTTGAATACCTTCAGGGATGGTGCCTCAACCACCTCCCTGTGCAGCCCATTCCAATGCTTCACAACCCTTTCAGGAAACAAATATTTCCTAATATCCAACCTGAACCTCCCTTGGAGAAACTTGAACCCTGATCTCCCTGAAAGCATCTGACTTCTCCTATATGAACAACTTTTTCTACAAACTAAATTGATACCTTTCTTTATCTTGTGCATGGAAAAGCCTAGCTCAAAAAGAAGATGGGCCAAAACCTCCTGAACCTGTTTGGAGTATATAGGTACCATAAGTGGTCCCACCGAGCTTGAAGAATGAAAAAAAACGTGGCTTCTCTGAGATTTGGATTTCATTGCATGGCAACTGGCAGAGTCCTCTGAAATGAGTTTTTCCAAGAAATATAATAAAGTAAAACTGGAACATAAATAGAAACCATGAAACATATAAATCTTAAGGCATTGAAAATGCCAATACATTAAATTTTCAATTTAATCAAAGTCATGGGTCATTTAATTCAATATGAAGAAAAAAAATATTAGGAAATGAAATCACAGCAGTTTCTCCTGCTGCAGTTTGTCTAAGAGACTCATATTATATTGACTTTCTGTAGATCTCAACTTGTTTAAAACAAGGAGACCCAATCAATCTAAGGCACATGGGAATCTTTGGTTGTTGTTAAAAAAACAAAAGCAGTTAATGGAGATGTACGCATGTGCTTGCAGTAGTGTATGGAGTTCAAAGTACATGGCTCTCAGGAAAAAACTTCCGTTGTCATGACCTGTATCTAAACCCCATTAAACTCAATATATTGCTGCTGATTTAGGTAGCCGTACTATTGTCTATAAATGAATTAAACTCAGAGCATTATAACAGCAAATGTTTGACTCAGAGGTTAAGGCATGTGATTCTTGTGTGAACTCATGAAGTTCTCAGGATCTCCACTCTTCTGGTTCTACCCTTTTTACACCTGGTTTTCAGGTCTTCCATGCACAGCTGCTCAGAAGTTTGAAATGATGTTTTGATGCTGTGGTAGGAAATAAGGAAAAATGAAAACTTACTTACTGTAAGAGCTAACACAAGCCATGGAAAAAAGAATAAAAAGTTGGTGGTCCATATAAGTTCAGACTCTGATAAACTGGAACATGAGTGCATTTCGCTTTTAGGTGGGAAGGATGTAAAAAAGACTTCTCCTGCCCCATGTGAAATTCTTTATATTCTTAGTCGTAAAATAAAACTGCTTCTAGAAACCTTCTCTCCAGGTGCTATAAAATTTACTGAGGGCTTTGTTTACCACTTAAATGGAAAAGTGTCATCTCTGTTTCCTGCACCTAAAGCCGAAACCAAAATGCATTGGGTTTGGCCTGCTATCAGGGTAACTATAGTGACTGAAACTGTCATACCAGAAATCACCCATCCACACTGCTGATCCTTTACAATGATGGCAAGAAAAATATACTTGGAAAAGTTTTCTTTTTCACATGTTCAACTTAAACATAGGCCTGCTATTTCTGAGCAATCATCGAAACACAGATGATAGATAACTCTTTTATTTTTGGTTTATTATTTTCCAGGTTTTGCTCTCCAAGCCTGGCTGCACACTGTAAATGGCAAGCACAGCTATAGTACTAGCCAGTGGTGGAATTTGATGGTTCTGTCCTCCACTATGGAATTTAAAAGCTGCTTTCATTCTTGGCAAATCTCTCAATTAAAATCCCAATTACAATTTTTTGGGGGGTCTCTGCATATTATTCACTAGATAAACCCAAGGGGAGAAATATAGCTTTCTACTAAAAAACAGGTGACGGTTCATCTCTGCCTCATATATTAGTCACACAGCAAAAAAATACATTAAAAGAAACTAGTCCTCCTTAAAATGAGGAAATTCTGGGCTTGCAAAGATTTCACATTGAACAGGATGAAGTAACTGGGCATGTAATAATTTTTTCCTTGCAAAATGTACCAAGATCACTGTATACAGCTAAATAGTTACAATTATAATGTATTTCTTTTCAGGCCTTTAAGAAAAAATGAGGTCATGTAAGAATGACATGCAACACAAGTACTGATTGTTCTTTAATACTTTTGAGCATTTGAATCCAATTTGTCACTGTGTTTACATTTAGATGCTTTGTGGATCAAGATAAACTGAAGGAATTAGGTTTCACTTCCATGAAAATTCAGGCAAGATATTAACTTTGCTCTGTAGCCTCTTTTAAGTTGGGGCTTTTATGTTTCTCCATTGTCTGCCACACTGAGAGGTAGGTTGTGGTTAAGAGCTGCCAGAACCAACATAAGCAATAGTGCTGATTATGAGCTATGACCAGAATTGGAAGACTAGCTGAATATTATTATGTTTTAAAAATTTAAAAAAAAAGAGTTGTTGTTTTCATCTGTCCTATTTTCTCAGGCATTCACACTTCCAAACTTTTCCATGCATCAGTAAAAGCTAGAAACAGACTTTCTCATGCATTAAAAAAGAGAGGCTGATCTTCCCATGTTCCAGGAGCTGGGACCGTAAGAAGGACAACAGAATAAATTCTGGGAATTGGCAATTCTTTGTAATAGAAATAATTCCTGACAGTTGGAATAGCATCACATTCCTTTGGCTGCATAACTTTGATATTGAAATTATCTCATTACATTCACTTCCTCTGAAAACTAAACCTTGTGTAATTGGAAAACAATAATCTAATATCATAATAGAGTTTTGTCATGGCCATGAGCCTGCATCTCCAGTGGAGATAAATATCTATTATTAATTCAATCTATCACAAGATCTTGCAGTATTTAGGAACTCCCTTGGGTCATCATTATACTCACCTCCAATAGTAAATCTTATTATTGTGACAAATAATATCTTTTTTTTCCATGGGTGCCCACTGTCTTCCATATCCGTTTGTCTTCCAAAATGTAACAGATTTTTTCATGCACTAGGGAAAATGGTGGTTAATGAATGGTAGAAAAACATCATTTATCCTATTAAAGGCAAGCCTTTGTTTCCTGTTTCAGTGTTCTTTGAACCTTGTTGATGCAGAAAGAGCATGATAAATATTTTATGAACAGGAAACAGCAAACACACAGCGGTAGGATGCTGCAGTGATTAAAGGAAGTGTTTAAACTTAGAGATAGATTCTGAGTCCAGCTAGCAGGCAGGAAGCCATGCTTAGTCACACTGGAACAGTTTATCCAGGACAGCCCTGCCATGCAAACCCTTATCCTTTCCCCTACCTCGCCTCCCTGACAAGACATTTCGATGTCCTTCTGTTTCTCCTTGCAGCTAAACTGCTCAGGGGACCCACACCACCGGCAGCAGCAGAAACACCCCAACTTTCTGCCCCACCTGCAGACCCCCAACACCCCAGCAATAGTAGACTTGCCAAAGAGCACTGTGCTAATCACTCCTGCCAGAAAAATCACCTGCTCCAATTCCAGCTACTTCCAGATCCTCCCAGTTAAAGCAGAAATAGAACATCCAACCAACACATTTCTTTCAAGATCTTCCCACCAGGTCTAGCAAAGGCTTTATGACACCTGACACAGAAAAAGGCTGGCTGCCTTCTCCTTGCCCAACTGGACATTCTTGCCAGTCGCTCTTCAGAGAATTACTGCTAATTGCAGCAAAAAACTTCCAGCCCTGACTCCTATCACTAAGCAGACCTCCCTGAGCACTGCAATCCTGTCACCTGGCAGCAAAACCACCTCTCCATCCTGGCACCGACAACTGACACAATGGAATAGGGATAGGTAAGCCAAGCTGTGTGTTAAATGCAATTTTGCAAAAAACAAATCCCTTCCCTAACAAAGAGCTGGAGGGAACAGAACTGTGATACTGGTGAACAGGAAGATCTTTACTTTGAAAACATGGTGGCCTCTCCAATATCACGATGTGTAAGTATCATGAAAATTCAATGAAGAATAAATAAAAAGTAGCTACGTGCCAATCCAAAAAATCAGGGTAAGTCCTACCTGCTGAAATGTGGGGTGAGAAAAGGTGGACCAGTGGGTGAAGATCACACCTGAGTTTACACAAAGTTTATTGCCATCCAAGTGCCTGCTCTGTGGACTGAGCTTGTTGGATTAAAAGGAAACTCTCATGTTCCGTCACAGAATGAGAAGTTATTCTCAGTGCACTTGCACTTTCTGCAAGAGCGAAGGCAATCTGCAAACTAGCGGAAGCCAAATCCATTTTGTTATGACTCAGACACTGCGAGAAGGCCCGGGAATCACCCAGAGGTTAGAGGTGGATTTGCCTCTTTGAAGTGTTCACCCCACAGTCCAAGGGCTGGAGTGAGGGCAGTTTGGACGCTGCAGTGCCTGCCCTGTCTTCCTCCTCCTCTTCCCGCTCCTCCTCCTCCTCACACTCTCCCAACCTGCTCAGCACTTTCCCCTGAAAACATTCAGCTGCTCCAAAGAAAAAGCACAACCTCATTTTCCTTTTCCCTCTGGTTTTGCAGTTTATTCAATGCTCAGCAGTGAGTAAAAGCCCAAGAGGAAACCTTCTTCCTCTCTGCTGGCTCACATCCTTTCGGAGGAACGCAGTGCGGTAACAAATCCCAAACGCCACCCGCACAACAGCCAGGCTCCAAAACACAACCTGGGTGTTGCTGGGTGTAGGGCCCTATTTGCCTAGCCCACAAACCTTCCCAGAGAAACCCCAGTGACTGCGACTGAATATAACGTTAAACTGCTAAATAACCACTTCTGCTCAATGAAATTTCTGCTCTCTCCTCATCCCATGGCAGCTCTAAAGCCCTGATTGAGCCCTTTGAGGAGCAGCTGAGGGAGCTGGGGTTGTTCAGCCTGGAGAAAAGGAGGCTGAGGGGAGACCTTATCTCTCTCTACAGCTCCCTCCTCTATAAAAGAAGCTGTAGTGAGGTGGGAGTCAGTCTCCCAATTAAAAGTGACAGGACGAGAAGAAACGGCTTCCAGTTGTGCCAGGGGAGGTTTAGATTCAATAGTCGGAAAAATTTCTTCACCAAAAGGGTTGCTGAGCATTGGAACAGGCTGCCCAGGGAAGTGGTTGAATCATCATCCTTGAAGGTATTTACCAGAAAGGTAGACATGGTGTGTAGGGACATGGTTTAGTGGTGGTTAGTGGTAGGTTAATGGTTGGACTTGATGATCTTAAAGGTGCCTTCCAACTCTGATGTTTCTGTGATTGCAGAAGCATTGACTGATGGACGACTATAGACAAATGTAAACAATTCTGTGAACAGGGTTTTGTTATTGTTGCTGGGTGCTGAAAGTCTCATTCACTGGTCTGATGCTCTCAGATGGTACTTTTTTTTGTCTCACAGAAAGGCCATCCTTACATTTTTCCTTTTTTTCAGTGATCATATGACATTTATATGGCTCAATTTTCTGCAACAGCACTTTAATTTCTTCAATTTAAACATTATCTTCTAGAGAGGGTTGAATTATTTGCAGATGAAATAACACATAAATTGCATTAGTTTTTTAGAATACAGTGTGGGTCCCAAATGGTGCTTTTGTTCTCACAGAAGAGTCAAGTGCTCATTAAAACCTGAGTAGCCAGTGATAAAACTTAGCAAAATCTTAGGAAAACACAGCTAACTGGTTTTTTCATTGTTTTCTCTGGCACATAGAGTATGAATTACAGCCTTATCATCCTATCACCCTTAGGAAAGAGATTAGGTGGACACAAAAGCCAACCCTATCCTGGGATGCATTAAAAGAAATGTGGACAACAGCTGAAGGGAGGGGATTCTGGCCCTCTGCTCTGCTCTGATGAGACCCCACTTGGTGTCCTGCATCCAGCTTTGGAGCCCTCATCACAGGAAAGACATGGACCTGTTGGAGTGGGTCCAGAGAAGATGAAGATGATCAGAGGGCTGGAGCACCTCTGCTGTCAGGACAGCCTGAGAGAGTTGGGGTGGTTCAGCCTGCAGAAGACAAGCCTCTCGAGAGATCTTATTGTGGTCTTTCAGTACTGAAAGGGGGCCTCAGGAAAGATGGTGAGGGATTTTTTATCAGGGAGTGTAGCGATAGGACAAGGAGTGACACTTTTAAACTGAAAGAGGGGAGATTTAGATTAGGAATTCTTTACAGTGAGGGTGGTGAGACACTGGAACAAGTTTCCTAGAGAAGCTGTGGCTGCCCCATCCCTGGAGGTGTTCAAGGCCAGGCTGGATGGGGCTTTGAGCAACCTGCTCCAGTGGGCGGTGTCCCTGCCCATGGCAGGAGAGGGTGGAATTAGATGATCTTTAAGGTGCCTTTCAACTCTAAACATTCTATGTTTCTATGACAAGGACAATTAGTGGTACAGTCTACAGTCATTATCATGCATCAAATCAAGAAATTATGCATTAAAGTGATTCTTTAATGGAATATCAGGCATTAAGATACTCTTAGACCAGAAAAGGCAGAAAGACAGAGTAGAAATAGAAATGAAATGACAAAAAGTTGGACAGGGATTTTAGATACTTTGAGAGAAAAAAAGAGGCCAATAAAATGCAAAGCGCATTGGGGATATTTTTGTCAGGGCTGCATTTCTCATACTTGGTAACTGAGAGCTTATTCTCCATTATCATCCTACAGGCTGGGGAAAGGCTGATTCCCACTTAAAGCAATTAAATTAATCCTTTTTTTGCACTTGTTCTTTGTTTCCTTAGCTGCATAATGCCATGAATTGGTATCAACCCAAATTGCTTGTATCAACTCATTCATTTGTAAGGGCCACCAGCTTTCAATCCAATTCATCTTCATTCTCTGTCCTGGTGCAGTTATCTGTCAAGAATATGAATAAATTTATGCTCAGCTAATGTTTGGGTTTTGAAATATATTTTGATGATTGTGCAGTATCAATTTTGCTGAATTTGATCAAGAAATGCAAAGATGGATTTATTTCGGACCATCTCCAGAGCTTTTGCTGCCCACAGAGGTAAGAGAACCACAGAAGTGGGCTGAAAAGAAAATTAATTGGAACTGCTGATGCTGAAAGAAATATGTGCAGGAGACTTTGTAACTCCCAAATTAGAGCTGAATTTGACTCCTAAATTTGCAAATTTTACTTACTTTACAATACAGTTAAATCCGATGCCTCAAAACCATCTAAATTCATGGACCCAAAGCCATCAGGTGCATGACATTTATAAACAACTATCCCTACCCCCGTCTAACCTCCCTATCTCACAAGTATATTGTTCTTAGCTATGACCTTGTCATCCTTTAAAAAATGATCCTCTAAAAAAAGGATCTTTTTTTAAAAATTTGGCTTCTGTTGGGGTAAAATTCAGCCAGGCAAAGATAAAGCTCAAACAACTTAAAATCTTGGAATTTTTTTTTGTTTAAATTCTTAAAGTCTTCTCTAGTAGTTCAGCCTACTTTAAATGTTTAGACTAATTTAAACCACCTATAGGCTCACATAACCAAAAGCAGCACACATATGCAATACACGTGGCATTACTTCAAGGTCATTGAAAAATTCACTTAGTCTTTGTTTCTACATCTTCTGTCTCAAATCCTTTGTCAAATGCTAACCCCAGAGTAAATGATTAGAAGAATATGAGCAGAAACATGGTTAAAAGGGCTTAAAATTTTGAATCCTGTAGTGCATAAATTTAAAGAGTTGCATCTTGCAGGTACATTAAAAAAATAATCAGTAAAAGAGATATGCTATCTCTGCAACAGATAATCCTTTATGTGTACAAAAACAAAAAAGTGTAAAAAGATAATAACTTTTAAAGTTTAGAAAGTATTATTCAGTACGCAGCTGAATAGAATCTATAAAATAATTCAAGTTTGGAACTTCTATTTTCAACAGAGTTCAGACCTAAAAATGTCTTGTCAGAATTTGTAGGAAAATTGACAAAATCTTAATTCTCAGGATTTCTTCAAAATTGTTTTGCTCCTTTAAGAAACCCTTGGCCTTCAAGTTAAAAAACCAGTACAGGGAATTTGAATTGCAGTGGAATTTGATGAAAGATGACAGAAAGCAACAGGAATTCTTAAACAGAAATGCAGGATGAGAGGATTTGCTATGAGACTCTAAATGCTGTAGACGAGTTGTGTGTAACAGAGGGTACGTTCATAAAATATGCTTTCTCTTTTATGTCATTTTATTATCTGATTTATTTATCTAAACAACGTAGCTCAACTTAGCAGCTCCAAGGAGCTTTATTACTTTTTATATTGCACCTTCAAAATAACGAAAAGGCCATCAGCTATGAAACCAAAAAGCAAATATAAATACTTCAGGCCATAGCTGTTTCAGGGCCATGCCCATCCCATGGGCTAAGAGACTTTATGAACAGTGGTCAAATCTAGTGGCAGCTGCAGTTCTCCTTGCAAGACCTCTCCCTGATCGCAGCTTCCAGTCTGGGATAGGACTGACCTTGATCCTACCTTTAAGAACATATATGCTAGCTGATTGCTGCTATAGAGATGATGGCTAAAGGAAGGAGGAGGAGAGAGTAGGAAAAAAGAACAGAGGACAGGAAAATAGAAGCATGTGGTTATTCTGTTCCGTGCTTTCCTGCTACATGCAAAGGGCATACAGGAGGAAGTAATGCCAAAGCTTGTGCAGCAGCTCCTTAGCCAGGGAATGGATCAGTTTCAGAATAAATCTGAATAAATCAAGGAATTTCCTCTTCCAGGAAACATGCACTATCCTTTTTTATTTGTTTGAATTTCTTCTCTGAAACCCTGAGATTCTGACTTCTTTTGGGGGGGCTTTACTTGGAAATCCCTTTTATTCTTCCTGCTTGCCCAGTGTTTACCTCCATGGAGGTGTATGCACCACTCCAGCTATGCAGAACTCACCTACAAGACCCCTTGACGCTGGTGGATCCAGGGGCACATGACAACATCAATGACTGAGGAGGTGCTTGGGCCTCAGCTCTGTTTAATTTATTAATGCAGATATAGCTACAATGTCCAACTTCAACAATTACAATAAGAAGCTTGCTATGGCTAATGGCTACCCATGACCTCTACGCACAGCCTGATGCTTCCAGATTTAACAACATTGTTATCAGTGATCCTTGATGGCCCTCTGTGTACTCAGCCATTAAGACATATCTGCCAGCAGCGAGAGTTCTCCTGGACTCCTCCGAGTTCGTCATTCTCCAGCTTCCACAGGCAAAGTTATTTTATAAACTGCAAAACTGCAGAGGAGATTGCAGTTGCACTTCATCTGTGCTGTCTCAAATGTGTCACTTGCTTGGCTTACCAAGTGAGCATCTCACGTGGCTTGATAAAAGTCAGCCAAACTTGCCTGCTCCATATCGATAAATAGACTGAAGCCAGGACAAGGTCTCCTTTTTCTCTTTCATTCCCTCTTCTGGGAACTCTTGAAGAATACTTTCAGAACCACTTAAGTGTAAAATCGCTCCAAGTCCTATGGAGCAGCAACTTCTTGCCTCATGTGATATCTCAGTTGCAAACTGCAGTGCCTTCTTCCCAGGTGGTGCTTCCACCGTGGGCTTCCATGGTGGAAAGGTCTCACCATGTAATGGAACGTCTCTGCATGGTGACAGGCCAGGGCTCTGGTTTGCTCCTCCAGAGCCCACAGCAGAGGAACTCAAACAAGCCAGATACCCAGCTAGGTTTTGGCAAATTTACTTTTCATTTTTCTTCTGTGAGGGTGACAGGAGCAAATGAACAATTACAGTATTTTTTGTCCAGCTGACAAATTATATGTTAGCTCAATTTAGCCTAAGCACAATTCCAGAATCAAAGCCAAAGCAAAGCATACCAAACAGGCTTACATGTTCTAAAATTCATTAATCCTGTTTGTCTATTTGTCTTTTTTCACCTCTCTAGGTTATTATTATTCCATGTCCTCAACCAAAGAAGAAAGCATGAGGGTTTTGTTTTTGTTTTGGTGGTTTTGGGTTGTTTTATTTTGTTCTCCAATGGAGTCTATGTTATAAGGGTTACAAATACTTAATTAGAGAATGGAAATTCCACTGACTGACCAAATGCAATTAAGATATCCAGCTCATTTCAAAATAGGATGTGAATTTAAATAAGGCTGAGCTTTGTGGAAGCTGCCTCGCTCTGATGGACACTTCAGTTTTGGATAAAAGGAAAAAGAGGCTAATTTTTTACCATTCACTCAGCTCTGCAATTAATACAGATATCCGGTTAGAGACAGTGCCAAACTGCAGGCAAGTAGAAATACTTTTCTGAAGCTATATGTAGAAATAAGTAGAAACACTTTTCTGAAGAACACCAAAAAAATATCACAGAGAATGAAGGAAGAAGAGAGGCATGAATTTAGACATGTTTTTTTCTCAAAGTCTTATATTGGTTCCCCAGGGAACAGGATCCAGAATAACCTTCTGTATGAGTGGGGAGCTGCCGAGAGCTAATCGTTACACCATGTCATGCAATGAAGTGTGTTTGAACTCCCTGATTACTCCAGGGTTTAGAAGCTTGAGGCAGGACAATAGGTCCATGGGATCCCACACCTGGAAGTGTCTGCTGGGGGTGGAAATTTTATCTGTAATTTGAAAGAATGAATCTTAACTTTAAGAAAAAATAAGATTTTCTCTACAAAGAAATATGTGGCAAAGCCTGGTTTTATTCTAATAATCATATATAGGTGAATTATAGCTTAGGGCAATATTTTAGCTATACAGACAGGGTGAAAAACTGCCCTAGATTCAGCTTCCCAGAATTATTTCTGATTTTTATTTCATTCATTTATTTCACTGAATTTCACTGAAATTTTTATTTTATTCATTTATTTGTGTTTTATATTTTTAATTTAATGGATTTTCTTTTGATATCTGCAAAACACTTGAAGGATTTAGGATTCCCCCTTTCCCATCTGGTAGGAAATGTTGTCTCATAGATTCAGAGTTCTTCTACCCTGTTTTCTGATGTCATGGGCCTTCTGCAACATGTTTGATGGGAGCAATGAAGAAAGTGTTAACTTGGACCAGAGTTTTCCACTTCTGAAGTAAGTCCTTATTTAATTTCCTGGTTAGAAGAGTTGGACTTAAAAAAAAAAAATAATTAAAAATCCCTTCTTGAGTTTTGTAAGCAGCCTGACCAGAGACCTGATCCTGGCTTATCTTGGTCTTCCGTTGAGCAAGAACTAGTAATATCAGATTCCTGATGGTCACTGAGCTTAGCAAAGCCAGATATTTAAGGGCAGAAACTTGATCTATTTTTCAAAAAAAGATAACTGTTGGTACCTAAAGAATCTGCATGGTAACTAGGGTGATTCCTTCCAAATTCAAGTGTCTCCCTTAGTGAAGAAATGGGTTTTTTGAGAATTTTGAACTTAAGTACCTGCATTAGATGCTATTAAATTATGTATGCATCATCTTTGATTGGCCCTATATTTTATTTTTTAAAAAGTTAAGATGGTGGAGAGCAATGGGGAGTCTGCTTGTGCCTCACCCCTTCCCTCCTCATCCCAGTTCCTCACAGATAACATCTTGCAGCTTCTTGAAACACTAACTAAATCACTGGCACTGCCACCATTTTCCTAGACTCAGAAAGTCAGAGAAGATAAATGATAATGGTTAGCTCTTGCAGCACATAATGCTTTCCATGGGCAAACCATGAAGCTAATATTCATACAAAACCAGGGGGATTTATGCAATAAAATTCTGCTTATAGACACTTTCCAAATCACTGTGGAAAAGACTATTAGCCAAGAGCCAATGAGGCATTGGCTCAGCCATTAAACACCTTGTAGATGCTTTCCTAAACACATAATAGCTGGATTTTTTTGAGGAAATTGCAGTTCCAACAGTCAAGAGAACATATATATTAGGGCATAGTTAATTTTGCCCTTGCCCTTGGTGTTATTCATTTTAGACATGCAATACCCTTTCAGTGTCTATGCATCTACATTTTAAACCAGACACTTTCAGGTGCAATGTCTCTGACCTCTGCCAGATTTTCATTTTAGGATGAAATGAACCCATCCAAAATGCTTACATTTCTCTTCACTGAGACACAAGGGTGGTCTAGTCAAATGTAGACACTTATATCAGACAACCACTTTTGAGGAGATGAATTCTGCTTGAAGCGAATACAAACTGCTAGAACCTAGTGCCTGTGTTGTAAATAATCATGGACACTTTGTCCACAATAAATATATATTTTTTTATTTTTTAAAGGGATTTTTAATGCTATATTTACCTCTTTACATATTTTGTTAAGTTTTTTTACTCTTTAACTAAAGGTCGGGCAACTTTTGTCTATATTATCAAATAAAATGGGATCAGGACATGAGATAAGTATTGCCCATGAGTTCTCATGTTGCTAGTGTTATCCACAGGCCAAGACTTGCTTGTGCTCACTCAAACTTTTCCAGATATTATACAGGCCTTTAGCAGGGAATAACCTCAGCCAGGGACTGTTCCCAGTAAGCAGTTTGGACTGGGGAAGGAGGTTAGGGTTGCACAGAAACAGATGTACAGATACAAGGTGATTCACTCTGTTTAACCTCAGTGCTAGAAAAAGATCCCTGGCTAATTTTATTTGATAGTATAAACACAGGTATATCACCTCAAAATGCTTGAGGGCATTGCCAAATACTTCAGTAGCAAAAGTCCAAATGGCTGTGACATAACATGGAAATTTGGCATTTGATCACAATAAGATATAGGTGTAGTGATACATGATTATGAGGCCTTACAAGGCTGTAGTGCTTTTTCTTGCTTGCATAAAGCTCTCCTTTTCCTTTTCCTTGTGTAATGCAGTGAATGACAAGGAACAGACATGTACTCTTTGAGGCAGAATCATCTGTCAGATACTACTGAGGTAGAGGTATTGATTTTATTTTATAAGTATCTTTTGAAGCATGTCAAAATTAGAAGGTTGCAAGTGGGCTGAATGGTTTGATGCAATGTCAGTCATGATTCCTTCACTTGACATCCAGTGTCAGTGAAAACACAAAAATGCATCTTCACCTTTATTAGTAAATATTTGAAAAATGAAAAATCTTTTAATATGAATTGCTATGGACAGTAGCTCTTCCCTGATTAGATATCTTCTATGTTTGGGGCATTACTGCACAAATTTATGAGGACTGAGGAAGCTGTAAGGTTTAGATTTTAAACTTTCACTTAACACATCATTTTTGACAGCTCTGATGACCTGATTTCCTGACACCTCTCTGTGATTTCAATCTGAAATTGACTGAGCACTTGGGAAAAAAAATCACTTCAATGAGTTTGCAAATATCTTTAGGTACTTCTATCTTTGTCCACATTTGCATGAACCCACTCATTTCAGTGAGTGCTCGCACAGCTTTGAAAACTTAGGCACAAATTAATTAGGACCAGAGCTGATCTCAGATCATGAAGTGCTCCAAAACACTCATGGAAATCAATGACTGAGTGATGCAATCTCACAGAGCACTCAGCAAGCTGAAAAACTCGAGAGGCTTGATGGATAGTGAGACAAGTACACCATGCTGCTGTAGGTAGATTCCATACAGCACCCAAACTAGTCTGTATAAAAATAGCTCGGTCAGCACCAGCGAGGACTTTTCTTGCTTTGTGTTGGTGGTGAAAGAACAATAGTATTCTGTAGCATCAGCAAGAATCAAAGAGCATGAGAAACAAGCAAAGGGACTTTGCTTGAATTATTAATGAATTATGACAATTATGATCTTACAGAAAGAACAGAGATAAAATGGATCACTCTCACGACCGAAGAGAAAAGAAAAAAGTGAAGACTGTCTACTTATCAGAAGAGTCGATTCTGCTACTGAGACCATTTTGGCAATGAAAAAATGAAATACCATAAATTATGGAGATGGTTTAATGTATGTGACTGCTCTGAATAGAGGAAGGTACAAAGACATGTCAAAAGAGTGGGAAAATTAGCAGCTGAATTTGGCAACTAGCTAGGAAAGAAAGCCATGTGCAAGTCATCATGGCAGAATAAAACAGTAAACAATTGGAAAAGGCTGAGGTGTGCAGGGTGGGTAAGAAGCTGAGCACTGTTTTAATGCAGTAAGGGAAGGCTGCATGGGAACTTGGTGAAAAAGCTGCTCAGGAAAACGGGCAGAGAAATCACAGCAATCATTCTCTGAAGAGGCCATGAGGTGTGGGAACAGTCTAACAGGAGGCTGCAACAGTCTACAAAAAGTTGGGGCTAACCCATGCTGAAATGAAAGGATTAGAAAGGTTTTGCCTTTTTTTTCTTACAATGGTTTTGATGGAAGAACACTACACCTTGTTGTAAATTTCCCATTCAAAATTTGAATTTTAGCACCAATTCTAATACCACTGGATGTTTGCCTCCAACCTGCTTGAGAAACACTGTTCTGCTTCCTCACATGAAATTGTTTGAGTGATTTAAATCTTGCTTTGATTTGTAGGTAGAGTTTTTGGTTAGACTTCCTCCCCATGAGGAGGAGGAAGAAAACACAACCAAGACGAAGAAGTGGAGCTGGGTTCAGAAGAGGGAACACATAGGGCAAAAAGCTGCGAGCAAATCATTGTAACCTGAACACAATACAAAGCACTACAGATTTTTATTTTACCCTCTTCACTTTCCAAAGGCTGATGAACCCATGCTTCCAAGGCACCTAATCAGAGATAAAAGGAAAACAATGAAAAAAATGAATAAAAGGAAAATATGAGAAAAACAATAAATACCATTCATGCATACAGATGCTTATATCCTTCTGCACCCACAGATCTATTAGTGAAAACATTCTAATTCAATGTAATGTTTTGGTCATAATTTCTCAGTGAGGCATGAAAGTAATTAAACAAAAGAAAGGGATCTGCAGAGGCATCTAATTCCTGCCTCCCAACTGTGTTATGAAACTTAAGGCTTAAGGTTACATACACAGACCAAGCAAGGAAGTTTTCAAAACATTTCTTCCTTTTCTATATTAAAAAAAAGTGCCCTTTTTTCCATTCACAGAAAAGGGTCATTGCGTCTCAGTCTGTCAATGGGATTCCTTTCAATTCCAAACCTTATTTTATATAACCATTTTTATTCATAATTGTAGCTAGGGGGCCTCGTCCTATTTTCACACTATGAAAACTCAGTTGATTTCAATACAGCCAGTCGTGGTCAGACTTCTGTAAATGAGATTAGAATTGAGCCTATGTCAAACACAGTAGAGCCAGGAAAAGATTTATTTCTATCATTGAGCTCTTTAGGTGAGGACTTGTTCCTTTAAAATGCATTATCTATTATACTTTGGACAGCATGGACAAACCAAGCTCACACTCAAAATTGGATGTTTGGAAAGAACAGGTTTCTGGTTTTCTCCTTCAACATAAATTCATTCAAGAGCTTTTACTGGTCTGGGGTCTTTTTAAAGAGCCAAAGAGGCAGTTCTGCAAAGATCATGAAGACCTAAAGAAACACTCTTGGTGAAAGGCCTGGGCTGTGCTTCAATGAAACAAGAGTGTTGTTCTTCAAGGTTGAAGCTGCATGCTCTTTTACAGCCATTGATGCAGTGGCTAGAATATTTATTGCATGCCCAAGCCTTCAGGGGACTTTCTTTGTTGGGTAAGCAGGGCCTTGTTTTCACTTCAGGCTTGTGCAAGTGACCTGCTGAGTCTTGGATTTCTTCTGATCCCCATTCAATAGTAATTAAAAGAATCCCATTTCTTTAGAACTTACCAGCAAAAAGATGCAGTCAAAACAACCCGTCTCACCCAAAAGAGTGCATATCCCCATCTTACCAGAAACTTAAAACTTGCCAGGATAACTATGCTTGCAAAATTCCAGCAACACCCCCAAAATGTTCTTGGGTGAAACAACTAGAAACAGAGGGTTTATAAACTGCAGCTGTGCCAGCTACTTCTGTGGAGGATCCCCAAGAAATGTTCTCATTTACAGTCCTGGTTATGAATTTCCTTGTTTCACTTTGAATATTTTCACTCTGTCTGTAACAGAGGTGGCTGTTGTTGTGCCTCCGACCATTTGCTGTGGATAATCAGGCCTGGACATCCATGATATGTGTCTGAAGTATTTAGCATAGTCACCAATTGATGTTAAATCCATACCACCTGTCTAAAGTATTTAGCATTGATAGGTACCTAAATACCCAGTGAAATACAGAAGGAATCATTAGTTTTAAAGGATTGTAGGCATCCAAATATCTTTGAAAGTTTGAGAGCAAGCTTTTTTCCTTCTTCAGTTAGTCTACTCTGACCTTTATTGTTTTCCCTTGGCTTTCCCTCTGTTCCTTCCATTTCTTGAGGTTTCAGGGGTGCTCAGAGTAGCTAATCCTGTCTCTTGAGAGACATGGATACCCTGATCCTATGGCACTGTCTGTTTCTTTTGCAGGTCTCTTCTGCTTGCAGAGAATTCTTAAAATAAAACTCCTTTTCATTACACTTTGGCATTCATTTTTGCGTATGATACTAGGATAGCAGCAGTATTTACCAAAACTATAAAAAGAGCATGAAAAGCTGATGTGATTAAGGAGTAAAATAAGCAGGAGTACAATACTCCTTAAACTAGCCCTTTTAAACCTAGATATTGCATTCTAAAGATGCCAGCAGTGCAGATAAAAAGGAATTACATCAAGAAATGTGAATCACAACCCCATTCGAAGGACTGCGCTGTAATTAGGTTTTTTTCCTCTTGGCAGATTCAGTGAATAACTGTTGAAAGAAGCACTAATGGCACTGGGTGTGCAGGGGTGCAGAGCCCACGCCACCACAGCACCATGACCAACTTACTACCCTACTGTGAGGTCCCAACGTCACATCATTATACTGATATCCACTATGAAAGGCAGATTTCAGTGTGAAATCAGCTATTCCTTTGTGGATGTGGAAATGGTTTATGAGGTCACTGACTCTCAAGCTCTCCTCTACCTATGCTAGCTGGGAAACGATAACTGATCATTAGAGCAGTCTTAAATCCATGCCAGTATAAAGTGAAACAGGTTTTATAAAGAAAAACCTCTCAGACTTTTCACTCCACATCTCGCTCAAGTCAATTAAGAACCATTTTTCTGCTAAGGGTGGGAAAAAGCTCTTGAGGCTGAAGAGGTGAGTGGTGCTAGTCACCTCATTTACTATTCATACAGATCCATCTGAAAAAGGTATACCTCAGGAATTAAAAATTACTGGTGTCAACTAACTCTTAAGGGGCAGATTCATGGCAGCCAGCTATTAAATAAGCAAATATTTATTATGTATATTTACTGCAGCTTCAATATCAGCTTTTTAGACTGTATGTAGTGACTCCCGGACTAGAAATCAAAGTAGTCAAGAAATTAGTCTTACATTGACAAAATTCTAGTTAGAAAGATAAATGTGCATTACCTGTGTTTAACTGGATATATTGCACTATTAGTAGGCATGAAGAACAGTCATATGGCAATTATTAAATCAGTAATTACAGGGATAATTAGTTGGAAGTTTACATTAAAAATTTGGCTTTTACACAAGCAGGTGGCCAATGTACTGGGAAGAAATCTTAGTTAATTTACCTGAGTTCAGAGATTACTTTGCAAAGTTTTCAGGGGAACTGGAAGAAGGGACCTCAGCTTGAACACAACTTCAGTGCCTGGAATGGCTTCTCAGCACAGAAACCTTCTCTTAGTGTTGTATCACCTGATATAAAATCACCTGAATCCATGTGTGGTTATCAGATGTTCTTTGGAATAAATTATTTAAATCTGTATAAAGTAAATAACTACAGATATTGGTATTCTAAAAACAGGAAACAAGTGTATCTAAAACAAGATAGCTTTCTGATTAGCATGGGAAAAGCCCTAACCCATCACTTATTTTTA
Source organism: Scolopax mira (assembly GCA_004320125.1). Lineage (NCBI taxonomy): Eukaryota > Metazoa > Chordata > Aves > Charadriiformes > Scolopacidae > Scolopax > Scolopax mira. Next base: position 37,403 of record BJBW01011502.1, read on the forward strand.
AATGTTCTTACTTCCCAAGTTTTCCCATCCACTTTATTTCCTACTAAGTAACAGCTTCTCATTGACATTTTATCAAGCAGTTTCCATATTGCTATTTCTGATGTCATTCTGCTAATATATTGAAGCATATTAAATGAATAATGTCTAAGTGATAGGCTTGGTACATGGTAGATGCATCAGAAAACCATCAGAAGTTGTCCTGCAACATACAGTTAAGAGCATTTAAAGAGCACAGAACAAAAGCATAAAACCAGTGAGCTGATCTCCTTCAGTGAGAAACAGGATTTCAAAAAATACCTTGTATGGAAGCTTGTAACCAGGCTGGTTGATGTAAAATTGAGACCACGTGGTCCTCCTTGGGCTGAATAGGCATTCTGCATTCATTGCCCAGGAGATGAACAATGTAGAGCTCTATTAATCATAATAAGGTTTGCAATAAATCATAACAAGGCTTCTGTCCTAACCAAGAAATGAAGCAAATTCTGAATCCAGAGCTGAATGCAGAGACAAGTTAATTCATCAGTGAATTGTCAACAAAGAATGTGTCTTAATCTTAATTACTGGTAGACCACCATGTCAGAGCCCTGAAACATGTCTGAGTATTAATACAATAAGCAAACAATGTGTCAGCATGGAGTGATGTGCTAATTTCACATCCTGAGGTGATACTGGCTACAAACAGAAATGCTTCTTACATTTGCAGACACCTCTACCTCTCAAGTATTCTCTTCTTTATGTGTTATTCTGCCCCACGTGTAGCATAGCAGCCAACAACAAAAACCTTCTCTGCCTTCCACGCTGAAAGCTTATGGATCTCAGGCTGCTAAGGAAATGGTATTTTCTAATTTGCCTTAGAGAACATGAGGCTTCTTGCACCCAGGCAAGGTAATATGTAAAATGTTGAGGTCAGGTCCCTGGTGGGGTGTTAATAGTTGACAGTAATGATGACTTTTCTATGTGATACAAGTGTCTAAATTCTCTTTATAATAATGGAGAATGAATTAGATGGTTGTAAGCTGAAATGCATTATATCCTGAGATGGAAATTAGACTGATTTCTTAAAAGCGCTTATTTCTCTCCATTTATAATTAAGACACAGATACCTTTATGTAATTCTTCTTTAGGAAGAAGTACTTTACTGAGAGAGTGGTCAGGCACTGGAACAGTCTGCCCAGGGAGGTGGTGGTTTAAGAAACGTGTAGATGTGGCACTTCAGAGCATGCTCTAGTGCCCGAGATTGTTGGGTTTTGTCTGTGGATGGGTGTGGAGGGTTTTTTTTGGGTTTGGTGTGTTTTTTTTGTGGTTGGATTTGATGGTCTCATAGGTCCCTTCCCACCATGGATATTCTGTGATTCTGTGATCTGCTCTGCGATCTGTCTACTCTCTGCCATTAAAGTGATGCTGGCAAAGGAGGCCTAAAATCCTCTGTAGCTTTGTCTATACAAGGCACAGACACTTTTATTTAGTCCCCATATATGTATTCCTTACCCATTTTTATATCCAGTCCATTATATCCAGTCCAAAGTATGATGACCTGGAAGCATTTAGTTATCAGCAAAGCTCATTGGATTTGGGGGTAGTTTTTCTTCAAATAAGAGAGTCTTCTTGATATGTGACTGCTGAATAGTTTCACAATTTGTATTTTTACCCCAAGAGGAAAATCCACGGATTTGTGAGTGTTAAGCACCTGCACTGTCTCAGACACCAGCTAGCACTAATTTCTGAAAAGATATAGTTGGGTTTTTTTGTAAAGAAATTACTAATCGGTCAAAACATTATGTGCTTTCTTACCAAGATCTTTGTTTCCAAGTGCCATATTTGGCAGTGTGTTGTCAATGTCATTTATTTATTTGTCTAAATGCTATACCAGAAACTGCTCTATCAGCTGGATTTTCAGCCATCATTACATTCCCCTCTTTTGAATATTAAAACCTAGAAGCTCATGCAAAGCAGCTATTGCTCTTTTTGTAACTTGGACATTTTTATTTGTAGTTCACACTGTTATCCTTTCAAACTTTTTCATCCTTACTGCATTATTTTTATTTTTCTGGTGACTGTGGACTGTTCCTTCCTAAGGTGACCTGCAAAGGAAATTTTTTTATTTGGATTTATACTTTGTCTCTTTCTGGTGTACAAAGATATTCTTTCTTTTTATTTGTTTATTCATAGCAATTATTTTTTCTTGGCTATTTCAGGAATGTCAGTGCTGGCCTTTTCTGATTTTTCTGGATGCTACTTTGAATCTTCCCAAGGACAGTTATTATTAGCTTTTACATTGCAGCTGACTGGGTATGGGTGTTGAAAGTTTAATCTGTTATCTCCATAAAATATAATTACTTGTACCCACCAACCTTGAAATGAGCCCATATTTATATAAAAAACCTAACTATTTCTCAGTGAAAGCAAAATTTACTAGCTACCTCATATCTTCCAGAAATGTTCTCCAAAACTGCTAGCTTCATTAGATATATATCATCTTGACTAAATCTCAGTCAGGTTTTCTTATCTATATACACGTGCCTAATAATAAAATAAAATCTTGCAACCTGCCCCTCCCTGTTTCATAAAGAAGCATGTTATATCTAATTTCCTTCAAAAATTCTCAGGGAAAATTTCACTGACACTGTGCAGATGTCAAGCTTGCAGTTTCTTATCCTAATAGTCATGTTTAAAACTGGTCAGGTGGATCATAACTTAAACTAAACACCTCTTTCTCTTCTTTGGGTATAGGGAAGAGTCATCGCTCTTGCAGGAACACACTTTGCTACTGATGAATGTGGGAGGTGAATCCCCTGGCTTATCTCCATCCCCTGTTTTCCCTTCCCCAATATGTTCCTCTTATCCTCCCTAGGTGAGGATATATGATTTACATCTGATCATGCAAAGTGCAATCTACACCATCGATATTGGCCTCTGTGCTCTTAGAAGTCACAGTTAACTATTGTATGACCTTGGGAATTTTAAGCACAGGTTAGCCTTGACATACACAGACCACAAGCAGTCTATGACACTGGGACTCTGTAAAATATGTGGCCAAATAGTGACCTCTGTCAGCTCCATGGGAATGCAGCCTTTGTCACCACGATGAAGCATTGTCTAAAGGAAAAAAATCACAGCTCCTCACCTCTCTGACTTTCCACAGATGACCTTAAAACTGGGTTATGGTGACTATTTAGGCTTTTAGGTTAATTAATTCTGTTGACTTCTCAGGTTTATTTTTTTACCCCAATGGATTCTTATCCCTCTCCTTTTACAGGAGTTTTTGGTTAGGGTTTTTTTTTTTTCATTACACTGAATAGACCAAGATCATCTAGTCCTCTCTTAACAGAGAGACTCTCTTCCTCTGATCTTCCTTGTGGACCTGTGCAGTTTCTCTTCCATGGTGATGCGCAGACAGTAGTCGAGACAAAGCCTTACAGAGACTTTCTGCAGTGCCATTAATAAAAAATCTCTCTCAGCTGATTCTAATATTTAACTACTAGGCAGGAAAGTGGAAATCACCGAGTAAATACATAGGGCTGCTTCACTCAGTGAAATGTCTCTCCTCAAACTTTGCTACTGTTGCCTTGTTGCTGTTTGCTGGGGAAAAAAAAAAAAAAAAAAGCAATCCTGTTTTAAAATAAAAAGGATCTGTAGCCTGAACACCAATGAAGAGAAGTAGCTGTTGAATTTTGTCCTCACCTGCTGTGGCCAACAAGCTCAATGACAGAGATAAATGTAAGTTGGCAGCATTACTGGATCCATATTTTAAGCAAAAATTGAAACCTTGCTTCTACAAAGTGCTGACATGGCTATCTGAAAGGATGAACCATTAAGTGAGGGATCAGTCCTCCCTTACCTGCTTTGCTGAGTGCTCTGCAAGTTGGCATTTACCAGCAAGCTGGTATATACCAGCAGAAAGAGCCACCTGATGTAGTTAAGCAAATCTGAGAGGAAGAAATACCCTAAACCAAATCAAAGTCAAAAAAGGATGAAAACGGTTTGGGTTACATGGCATGAGACATGTGTTGGGCAATGCACAGCATCATTCGAATGCAAATCTAATTCTTAATATCTCTTAACCTTGTGCTAATATCTTAGATGTTCTAAGGCATTTCATATGTCACCAGGCATATTGAGTTGATCTGTTAATGCAGCACACCCCTAAATGTAACCTGTTAGATTTAACTGTCTTCACCTCAAGTTGAATCCCACCTCATACTGATGATATTTGTGTTTGTGCCCTGCTATAGATGCTTGGAGATGGAGACTGTGGGCTGATCTGAAGGTGGGGAAGCAGGACAGGAGATGAAGCATGCTGAGCTAGTCTGTTGGAGGACATAGACGTAATCCTCAAGTCTAAAATATTCTCATTTATTACTTCTTGCTTACTTGGTCCTAACCACAAGGAACAAAACATTTGTTTCTATATAGGGCAGTAAATTATGTCAATGAACAAGACTCTGGTTTCTTTAATCCTGTCTATTCCAAGAAGAGGTTGATTACAATATAATTCATTTTGTAAAATAATTTATTTTTGTTTCATCTTAGAAAGAGATTCATCCATCCACCAGAGGCATTTTCCAGATTTGTCCTCCATTTCCAGAAAATCCAGTCTGATCTCAAGTAAGTGATTGATTGTTAAAGGTGACCATTTGTAGGTGTCATCACCTTCAGTCAGATTTCTGAGTGATTAGAAAATTTTAGACAGAGAATTTAGTACATATTGTGTGATGAAGAAATTCCGGATTTCTGTATATTAAATGAAATATTAGGACAGTCCATGTAGGCCATGTTTCCTATATTTTTATCCCTATACCTGCAATTCTCATGGAGGAATTGGCTGTATTCCATATATGCTAGCTGTCCAATTGCTTTTCCAAACAGTAATGCTGATATCAAATCATGGAATGGAAAAGGAAAAGGAAAACATAGTTCACTGTTAAATACCACCTATAGGAAAACTCTGAAAAAAAGGTCAAGAGCTTAATCTAAAGAAGAATCTTGACTAAAGCTTTACATAGAATCAGAGGGGGTTGGAGCTGTAGGGCTAATACAGCATTGATTCTTCAATATTTCCCAAAGCCAGTGTCCCTTTGTGCTGTCTGATATGTGATTCTTCAGAATTACATATTACCTTCAGCTATATTCAATTTGCTCCCATACAACTAGTGTCTGACAACAACTAAAATGTGTGCTCTTAAAAGCATAGCCATTATGGTATCTTCTTTTATTCTATTGCATTACATGAAAAATAGAGTTTGTCTGTTCTGTGATTAGATAGAGAGGAAAGATGGGTGCTATATTTTGTCAGAATTTACAGCAGCTGATATGGATAAATGAATAAAATATTCTAAGTTAGAGCTTACCTTCCATTGCTGACTATTGAGATCACTTCATATTCTTTCCTTTTATATAACAGAGTTAGACAAAAGCACATTTTTCTTTTTTTTCTGATCTTCATCATATTTAGTGAATGCTGGAACTTATGACAGTGAAACCACACCTTGCAACAGATGGCTGCTCTCTGAGCAGACTGGGGGGAGGATTTTTCTTTCACTCCCTGAAATGGGTCATTTAAATAAAAGGGCTACACCTGATGACCCTTGAAATCCTAGAAAATCATCACTGTCTGAGGACTGTTCCCTCTGCTGCTCCGTTTGTGTATGTAGAAGAAGTTCTGTAATGGATAAATCTAAAGCAAAAAATCAGAAGTGAATTTTTTTCTCTCCAGATTTGGAGATCTTTCACATGAAAACTGCCATAGGAAAACTACCACTGGAAAAAAGTACAAGTGAAGTATTCCTGGTATCTACTACTAGTTCTAACAAAAAACAACTCAAGGGAAGAATATCATGGCCTGCATTTTTAAAGGAGGCTAGTATTTTTGGGGGCTCTAATTTTCAAAGCAGATGATTATCCAAAAGGCAAGTGAATTCCCTTAGAAACATTCTTGACACCTCCCAGTCAAGTGATGTGTATTCCTTTTGTCATGATACTTATTTTTTTTCAAGCTTGAAAAACAGAAACAACTTTGGGAATGTAGGAACTTTGATGCATTTGGGGAAGAAAAGATTCCATTCATGCAAAGGAAAGCAAAATGAAACAAAATCTTCTATAAATGAGCTGTAATCCACCTCCCATGAGCAACTACCATGTTGATATACCTCTAGCTTGATTTATGGAATAGTTCAAACTCAACATCACTAAAACACTCCTAATGCATCAAAGTTCCTTTATTAATGCTGTCTTTTCTGTTGCATCAATTATAAAAAAGTTCTCTTTTTTATGGTTTTACTTAGCTCTCTATATCTTTACTCATTCTCTGTTGCTTAACAGTGAAAGATCATCTTTCCAGCTCCTGCTTCAAACATAATGCCAACTTACAGCTTTATATTTGGTCTTTGTTTTGTCTGAGATGCTGCTCACTGCCTGTAACATCATCAGTTTCTTTATGACTGCCCTTTTTGTTCACTTATTAGAAATTACCTGCTTAGGTAGTTTTGAAGAAGAAATCCCTTTTTCTTTTGTGTTTATACAATAGCTGTAGGGACTACAGTAAGATATATTTTTTTTTAAAAAAAGATAGCTACTATATTTAAACCCTATTACTGAAACCATTTCTAAAAGTGAACAGCTTTTTAAAAAATGTTTTGAAACAGCTAGCTCAATTCTAGCCAAAAATCAAAGTAGTCTTGTGAAAGCTATTCCCATCTTTATTGAAGATAATGACCATCAAATAAAGGTAAATATGAAAACATTTGGAGTCATCGTTCTCTATAAGACTCTGAGTCACAGATTTTAAATGGGATCAGTGTTTACCTCACATCTTTACTGAACTGATCATTTACTTTATTCCAGCTTGGTTACTCTACAAAATGAAACTAATTCCTTCTAATAACAGTTGGCACAGAACGCTATGCTACTTGGACATGTTTACATGAATTTTACATAAATGAATAAGGAAAGTAATGGTGGCTGTCAGTGCAATATTAATCATTACCTGCTGAATTGTGAGTGCGTAGTTTAAAGGACATAACTTACTAGCAACAAGAATCTGCACAGGTTGCTCTAGGAAGTGTCAGCTTCAGCTGCAGCCTCATGACCAGATGCACTAGCTCTAATTCAGTTGCCAGTAAAATAGAGTTGTGTTGGTAGAAAATATCTGTGGCCTTGGTACTCATTATGGTTGTGCAATTGTGATCCACTCAGGCAGGGACAGTTGAGGGAGGTCCCTGTCCCTTTGGACCCCTCCTGGGGAGTGTGTGTTTGCAGGAAGATGTCCCATAGGATCCTTGTCGCATCTGCCAGAGCCAGGTGGGTGTTTCAGATGCTCTGGTGCATCTTTAAATATATTATAACCTGATGTGTGAGCAGTTGTGTTGAGCCCCTGGGTCATACATGCCTGTAGACACCTATAATTAGACATGACTCTGGACTGGAACGGAATACCATTCGAAATGTCTAGGCCATGTTAAATACACTGACTGACAGAGAGCGGGCAGAGGGGTGTTCCCTGAAAGTGAACCAGTTCTCTTAAGGCACAGGGAATGCAAAGGTCTTTGGGCATGCCTTGAAGATCTTTGCATCTAGTTGACCAGGCTAACGTAACACAAAAAAGGCTAGACGTATAATATTTGGAGAACCATTGCAGCTGAGACTTAATAAGATTTTAGTATATGTTTCCCTTGAATCAATGGGCTTCACAATGTCACTTCTTATCTGTGAACAAAATTATCACAACTCTTAGTTTCTGAGCTACTAGATCTACTAGGTTTCCAGTTTTGGTACACACAAGGAATGTTCCTGGGGTAGGATCTCAGTTTGTCTCTTCTCTCTTCTTCTCAAAGAGAAGAGGAGATGCTAAAAAGGACTGACCCATTGACAGGCTCCCTAATTTTCCTTGCATGCAAAATGATCTATTCTGGGTTACCTTAGCTGAGAGATCACATTCAACATGCAGAGCCAGTGTTTGATTACGCAGTTTATCACACCCCTGAGTTTAAATCAGGAGTCACACTCCCAGGTGCTTATCGCGGGCACTGCGCTGCATATAAAACCTACTGTGTGAAGAGAAGGAATTCCACATAAACACCAGCAATCAAGGTGGCAGGCCCAGTAATGCCAGAATGCCTGGCTTATATAGATATAATTATATATATTATATATTGTATAATATAGCCATATTATTGTTATAATTATATGTTTGAATTTACATATCAGCTGAGAGTTTATACTCTTTCTGGCATAGATAAATACTAAATCAGGTGTTTCTATGCATCTAGTTAAATGCAGGGAGTGTCTTTGCCAGCTTTTCTACTGACTTACCTCCAATAAGCTCTCTTCCTGGAGGGGCAACCATTCTTTGTTCATGTATAATTTGCACAGGGCATATAGTATGCATTGTCGTATGCATTTGGGTTATGAATTTCCCTCCAGATGACACAGAAAACATCTTCTTTCAGATTCTCTGACTACGGCTTGTACATGGAGCTTAATGCTATGTCTATATTCTTTCCCATTTTTACCCTTCAGGCAGCTGCATTTCCTTAAACACCTGGCTGTTCCATGTAATGCAGTGTGTTTTCTGTAAATGGCCGGGATAAATGACAAAATTCAATTGTTGGGAGAGTAACCTAATCAACATACAAGGTCACATTCAAAAGCTTGAGTGTCACTTCCCAATTAGAAGGCAAGAGAATAAATATTGCTGGTTTTCTTCACCAGTTACTGATCTCTTTTCAGGGAAGGAGTTACAGTTTCTGGGATGGTGTTCATGTACAAAGTGCATTCTTCCACTATATTTTTTAATTCCCTTAAGCCAGTAAAATAAATGTCAAAGAAATTTTGAAAAAGTACCCTGCAGTGAAGACAAACTCAGAGGTGGGTTTTTTCCATTATTCACATTGTGGATTGAAATAACAAAGATAATTGGCTACATTCTCTTTCCAATTACCCCTATTTCTACTCTACTGATATCATTAGGGACTGCAGAGATGCTGCAGAACAGAATTAAGTTCACAATCTCTTCAAGGAGGTCGGTACTTCTATGTAGTGGGTAGGTTGTTTGACAGGAGCAGTTTCTGGATGGGAGGGATAAACAAGATCTAGATGCAGCCTTGGAGCACTCAAAAAACTGAATCTGAGCACTGTGAGATGTTGGACCACACCAGCAGCGGGTGTAAACTCGATTCCAGCAGTTCTCTGGTTTTCTTTTCCTCACTTTCACAGTGAAGAGGGATTTTCTCCTGCTTATAGAGTGATGTGGCCAAGTATTCCAGCAACCAGAAGAGACTTTCAGCCTGTATCTTTTGTAACGCCTGTTTCTGGGCTGTAGCTGTCACGTACCCTATGCAGCCACGGTCTTGTTGTTCATTGTTTTCCCATTCTTTCAGCCGTTACCAATAATTCCTAACCTTCTATCAGCACCACACATTTTGCACCATAGAATATCAGGGTGATATTGTTCGGAGAACTGTAGACTCCTTGAACCAATGCTCCAGAGCTGTTTGAAAATCTGCAGGAGAACAGCTTTTGACTACAAACACTGACATTTATTCAAAACTAAGGGGTTTTTTTCAAACTGAAGTATGTCCCCCCTGCCCTCCCCGAAAATAAGAAAATTATGTTCCCAAATCACCCAGTCTTATGAAATGATCTGAAGGAAATGAAAAGGTAAAAAAAACCTAAAAGTTTCACATCAAGTCCATCTTCAGTGAAAATATATCTCAGATAGTCACAGAACAGTAACTGAACTGAAAATACTTTTTTTGCAAGCTCCCTTTCTTTGCTTAGACTCTTCATATTTGTTGATCACTGGATTTTCTTGCTATATTAACTGCTTCATGATGTAATTAATTTTACTGGAGAATTCATTTGTGCAGTTATTGCTTTGCTTTATTCAATAATTAATTCCCTGTAAACTGGTTCATGGGTGGGTTTTTTTTCTGTATATTCCTCATATTATCCCAGAACTGTCTTCATTTTGTTAAGGTGACTGCAGCAATGTTTTTCCAAGCCCTACCCTCTGTTCTCTTGCCTCTCTTACTCTGACATCCAGTCCTCAGCCCTGCAGAACTCTCCAGTCCTCACTTTTGCCAGCAAAGACAATTTCAAATTTCATTTCATAATGGACAAATGAAGCCAGTTTCAAGACATAAAAAAAGGGAATAGATGAGGCATCTACGAGGCTCTTTGGAGCAGGAGCTAATGACTGGCTGGCTTTGGACTTCTTGGCAGTGATAAAGTGGTCCAAAGGCCAGCAGGCAGGCTGGTAGTGGCCAGTGTTTGTGAGGTCTGAGGTTAAGGACTAGGAGGACTTTAGGAGACTTTATGATGTTCCAAAGATCTAGAGTGAGCAAAGGGACTTGGGAGGATATTTCAAAGTGCCCAGTGGGGAGAAAAATGGGATGAGACTTACTGGGGTTTTGGAGGGCTGCTGGTCTCTCTTTCAGAGGTCTATTCCACCTCTTTATTGTGAAGGGCCTCATAATAATAGAGCCAGTTTGGCAACCTCACTTCTTCTCAGAGCTTCAGCAAATATCTGCTGTTTTTCTGGATCATAACACTCAAGTCATAAGCCTCATTGTGGCTTTGCTTTTAAATTTGATACTTACAAAGCTCTTAGAAGCATAGAATCATAGAATCATCTGGGCTGGAAGGGACCTCCAAAGGTTATCTAGACTGACTCCCCCGCAGTCAGCGGGGACACCCCCAACTAGACCAGGTTGCCCAGGACCTCGTCGAGCCTCACCTTGAACGTCTCCGGGGAAGGGGCCTCAACCACCTCACTCGGAAACCTGTTCCAGTGCTCCACCACCCTCATTGGAAAGAACTTATTTCTAATATCTAATCCAAATCTGCTCTTCTCCAGTTTAAAGCCATTACCCCTTGTCCGGTCACTGTGGGCCTTTGTAAACAGGATCTCCCCAGCCTTCCTGTAGGCCCCCCTCAGCTACTGAAAGGCTGCTATTAGATCTCCCTGGAGCTTCCTCTTCTCCAGGCTGAACAACCCCAGCTC